>DWLS01007837.1:0-10380 GCA_018246255.1 Pachliopta kotzebuea | reverse complement strand
GTGGCGGGCTCACGGGGGGGTTTTTAGTGGGTGCGAGTCCCACACAGTCCCTTCCGCCACCCTAGTGGCGGGAGGGCAGTGCGTAGGCATTTTCCCCCCCACAAAAAAAAAAATCTTCACACCTGTTGGTCCTCCACCAGACCATCGGTTACCACCATTACGTATAACGGTCCAAAGCTGCAATTTGAAAACCTTGCTACCCCATCAAGCAATTATTTTCTCACGGGGCCGACGGCCTGATAACCGATAGCCGCTTAAGTCTAGTAATGCTTTGAATTATATCGTCGTTTCTATAATAATTCGATCATAATATGGCTCCCTCGATACCATTTGAGTGACAGCCAGGTTGTTAATAAGGTTTGTCATAAATAACCTCGTTTTGTCTTGTAGAGCTATCCGTTCATCTGATGATAAGTGATACTCTTGCCCATAACAACGTGGCGCTGGTAAAGATAGTACACAGCACCAAATTGCTCCTTTCATCTTGGGACATGAGCTGTTAAGTCTCGTTACCCTTAGTAATTTCTCTAGCTTACAATGCCCTTCAAACCGGAACACAGTAATGTTTGTCGGCTGCAATGGGGACAGCGGTGGTCCTGCATAAAATGTCTCCGGCAACAGAGTACCACCACCAGTTCCATAAGTCATTAGCCTCTGCAGTACCAGACGAAAATATGCTGCTCAGCTCAATAAGAAATATAGCGTAGTTAAATATAACTTGCAAAAGACAAACAATAACTACCATTTAGCTAGTTCAAGCGGGACTAGATATTAACTCATTAAACTTCCGCTATTTACAACTGTAAACAGCATTCGTGGATTATGGATGTTGATTCACATATTGTTTAACTGTTACATCTCATTATAGCACTGCGGTAGCTTGTAGTATTAGAATGATATTAGTGTTCATAAGAGTTATATTTATACACCTAGAAATGCAGCAACTAATTATTTACTTACTTTCAAATGTGTATCATTTACTTCTAAATGTCCATGATTCGATTTCATTACTATATTTGATAAATATTATAACCCTAACAATTTTACTTTTACTTTTATTTTAACAATTTTACTTCTAATATTAAATAAAGTATTGTAATGAATACTTTGGTTAAGATTTCTTTAACATAAATTTAATATCAAAAAAGTTTAGATACTTTTTTTAAAAAGATTGAAGAAATCTTCTATTTAATTCTCTTTGTTTTCTTAATATGGCCACGTCACTTACCTGGCTTTATGTGATACCGCTGCCCATGACTACATAAAATAGGTCGCTTTCAATATTAAATTTTGTTTCCCCTGTATTATCATTAGCAATTCCTTTTATGGTGGAACGCAGTAACATTTGTACACTAATTTTCGGCTGCTAAAACACAAGCAGCGACGTTAGTTATCTGATGGTCACCACAGATTTACCATCAGTAAAATTTCAATCGTTTGACATCTAGACTACATTATTTTAGTCACGGCGCATCACTTGACTAGAAATTATACTTGCTTTGGCAGTACATATTCTAAAATTGTTAAGAAATTACCACATTTAAATCAAAACATGTATATGACGTTTTATAGTATACAAATATTTAAACAACTCAAAAATTATTTTCTTTCTTTACTAAGCCTTTATCTAAAATATTTATTTTACTTAATAAACATTAGTACAAATTTCCCAGTAATTTCAATTAGCAATGTGCTCAAGTGCTCTCAACGTGTTAAAAGATAGCGGACGCGAGCAAAAGTGAATTTAAATTATCCTATATAAATACTACTTAATGAAACTTCATTTATATAAAAAGTAAATTAAGTAAAACTCACTTTAGCAAAAAACTCAAAGCAACACTCATGTACTGCAGTATATTATTTAGATATCTTTAAGTTAAAGACTCTTTAAATATTCTCACTTTGTTACCAGAAAAGACTCATAACAAAGTTAATATTAGTATTTTTAAATTCATTACTATTTACTCTCACTTTACCAGTATAAACTTCGACTCAAATGTGTTAATTTCTATATATAATCTGTACATATAAATGGCACTATTTCATTACTACATTTTCTACATCATCGTCGCCGGATATACTGGATATATGACAAGAAACCCATTTGTTTTTGACGAATTTCATCAATCTATTTATATTATTTATAAATAATTTATATTAATAAATAGTAGTGAACATAGTTTGCTATGTTTAAGTTCAGAGAATGTTGTAGCTAGTCAAGTCTTTGAACTAATACGATAAGCTACATTTTTAACATAAGGAGAGAAGAAACGCGATGCAGTAAAATCTGAAAATGTTACTTTATCCTTTCTACCTTATATTCACCGTGTTTTTCTTCACATTTTTGGTGATAGACATAGATAAAAGAAAATTGGTTCCATTTATAACTCAATTTGCCCCCCAAGTTGAAAAGTAAGTCATAAAAATCCTTTCAGTCAGATGCTGGTTCACTGTAAGATTACGTTCATTAACATAATGACTCATTTATTTTACATGAAACAGTTACTTCTGGAATTTATAGTTGACCCTCATTAACCAAATTAGGTTTTTTCTTCTCATACAATATATATATATATGTAATTATAGGAATTTAAAATGGCTCTGCGAAAGATCTTAAAAGCACAGGATCAAAAGATATTATTAATAGATTTATAATTATATTTCTACATCATCCCATTTAAAAAAAAAACGAAATGCTTTTGAAAAATTTTAAGGGTTCAATTTTAAAGTATCAAGAGATTCTAAGATCATCTTGTTTTCTATGTGGAGATATATAAACATTCTAACTAGAATTTTATTAATGAAAGTATCACTTATCACCGGATGTTTTTATTCTCGTTAATTTATATTGGTAAAAAATCCATTAAAATTAGTAAAGGTACATTGTAAATTTCTTTTACCTACTTTTAAGCATAAGCTATGCTTAAAAGTACTATTCACTCCTTCCACTGACATGAGTCATTTAGACTATAAATGATTACAATAATTAGTAATTTATTATTCTTGTTCAAAGACGTATAATAATATTTTATGAAATCACCACATATATTCCTCTTGAAAGCGAACATAATATAAAATTGCATGAAGTATTACTTTTCCCCTCATTTATATTTACAGAATTTTTCTGCAGCTTTTCGTGCAACGAGCAAAAGGCTAAGAACTTAATTGTAATTTTCTTATTGATAATTAGCTCATTTAATTTTATTATGTTTACTTTTAAATCTTACTCTTTATCTAGTTTTACTCTATGAGGTGTGATTGTTTCTTCTACAGGCCTGTTAAGTTAATCGACTTTATTGTTCTTTTACAGTTTATTATATATAAAAGACGATAAGGGAGTTCTAACAGTGTTAACTACACTTGAACTAAATTAACTAATTATGCTAACTAGATAGACTGAACCGTTGCCAAAACAATGTCCACATAGATAAATGTAATTTAGTCGGGAAGCGACCGACACGCGGCTACGTGTTCTCCGACACATCCCACACAAAGCGTTTGCACGGGTAACTACTTGAATAATGGTTGCGCGTTAACGCTCTTCAACATGGGGCTATAACAGGGGTCAGACAACCCGTGGCCCTCGTGTCAGTGACCCACTTTAACTCAGAAAATAAAGAATGAGATATAAATGATATAATTTAACTGCCTTGGCCAAGCCGGTTGGCCCAAGTCATTGTTTCGACTCCATAGCCATGTTGCGCAATTTGGTCATCAACAGAGTATTATAAATTCATCTGCCTAGCCACTACCTCTCTCTGTTTCACATGTGGGAGTATTCTAGGCCAGCTCGCTGTGCCATCCCCAGCTCCACTATTTATTACGATTTAAAATTAAGGTGAAGTGTTAACCCATTATTTGAAGATTTATTGGATTAAAAAATATTTCGGACTTTATTTATTTACTTAATAGGTATACAGTCAACCGTAAACTATTACATTATCTAAAGTGCACAAAGAAATTACAAAAAAAAACCAAGTATATAATTGTTAAAGAGTAGACCACAGAATTCTCTTATACTCGATTTTGCCACATATTAGGTACTAAGGCAACAATATTATAATGATGTTACAATAAATGAAACAGTACGTCAGTTACAATAAACATTAATAACAATGATAAGACAAAAGTTGATTAGAATTCTATTAGCATAAAGTTTTATCAATGTTGCTTTAATATTCACGTTTTCAAAAGAACGCGTTGGTGTCGCCGAGTCCTGCTCCATATTGTGCTATAAAAAATACTTCAACCTAATGTTCATGAATAAATAATTTTATAAAATTTCTATTTTCGTACCTCTAGATTTCTATGTTACTTGACTTCTTTCAGATTTTGTCATTTATGGTTATAAGGATTCTTATATCTATTTATAGTGTTTTTGTTTTTAATAATATAAATTTACTTTACAATTTTTTTCTCTACTTAACATTAAAGATATTCAACACAAAATACAACTTCTTGTCTTAAGTGAAATTTTCACTTACCAATTGTAATTATCATTGTCATATTTTCGAAGGTGTTCAAGTGATGTAGGTATATTTCCTTTAATTTACTATATGACAATTCTGATTAATTATAATACATCATAAACCCCTAGAGGTATGTAATAACAATGGAATGCTAATTACAGTGTTTAAGTAGCACCAAAATAAGCTCATCACCTTAAACACAAATTTTGACATCTTAATTAAACTTATAACAGCGGTTAGACCGGAATACAGTAGTGCAAACAGACTACTTATTTCCAGTAATAATGAACGCTGGCTACAATAAATTTACTGCAATACATACCTACTTCCAGTAATTCACAAGGTCATCTATATCCGGCATAAACCTAGTGTATCAATTTAAATACTTTCTCATGGAAGTTTTCATGTAATTTCTTTCCTATGTAATACGGCCCTTGTTAAGATAGTATACATTATACAGCACACCAAAAACAATAATCATATATTCTATACATGTTTATAAAGGATTGATTTTACAGTAAAAGAATTGACTAGAAACATGGGAGTAGTAGTTTGCCTTTATTATATACTCACGATGTTTTTAAACACTTATTAAATAGGTTCCTTTTTAAATAGCAAACAAATGTTGATATATTCTATCTAATAACTAAAGACCTTAAAAAATAGGAAAGGACATATTACATTTATTCAATCGGTGTCCCATTTAACTTGCCAAACGCTTCAGATTTAAAATCAAATAAATTTCAATTGCGGCTGTCCGGTCTGAGCCGGAGTACGTGCAAAGGAATAGTAAAACATTTCCTTTTTATCCAGACTTTATTTTTTATCAGACGCTTTCTTCTAAAAGTCTATCTTAAATTTCCTCTCCACTTTTACGTTAAAAAAAAAAGGATTAAAACTGTCAAGATTTTTGATATAAAAGCGTTTAAACGATCACCTGTTGGTAGTCATATTATACATAACGAGGTGCTGGTTGTAAAGTTTACATAGCACATTAAGATTTACTATTTATTACAGCCTTCAATTTTACATCAATGTTTCAATACTAGTTAATAGAGGAATTAAATGCCGCAGTAATATATAGTTAAAAGGTTTCTATGATAAGGAACTTACTATTAACACTTAATATAATATGACGAGAAAAACTTTTGAATACAAGTAATTAACCAAAAAGGATAGGTTTATATTTACGTATTAAAAATAATGTGTTTTTATGGAAGTTGTGATTCGTTTTGTGAGACTGTGAATATAACTCCGATTAATTTTAATTCATAAACAATTAATATATGTATACTGTTATATATTATATTAAAAAAAGAGAAACTCCAAAATTTTAAAGTGCATTTAGATTAATGGTATATAGCTGTCCGATAAGCAGAATGACTTCCCGCCGCAGGGAATACGAGTAGCGTAGCTTGGCCTAGAGAAATTCATTTAATTTTATGATACGTTTTACACTTTTATCGCATGTGTTATTAAACTTTTAAGCGCTTGACATAATAACGCTATTTCTTAAATATCAATAACACTAAGTTTGTTACATTAAATTTTACGAAACATTTCATCAACAAATTATTGTTTATTTAAGTTGATACCGTATAGATGTCCAATTTATATTTATCTCTCCATTTTACTAAATGGATATTCATTACGTACTATTATTGTGAACATTAGTTCAACTGTATAGAAGATATACTGCAGCACCATCTGGTAGCATATTTTGCATCTGATATTAAATTATAAATTTCCTTTGAGTATTGACATCTTTATCGCTCCGAGCGCTGCGTGTAAATTGATATTTCCGTTTTCATGTACCCAGTCGATAGATACGAGCTACATTATTACTTATGCTTCGTCTCAGATGCACTTGTCACACCCTCTACTAAACCACTTGTTCCTTTCTTAAATAGAACTTCGTTTATGCAAAACGGTGATAGCTCGTTCCGTATGGTTCGATACGCTTTAATACTGAGAGAGACACGGGTTTGAATCTTGAACTTCTGATAAAGGAAAAACATAGATAACCTAAATTTTTCTTCAGTAACAGACGTCCAAAAAACAGCATTTAGCCAGAGGACAAGTGTTTGTTCATAAAGAAATTTGTTACGAAATCAATAATATCCGATTTTTATTTCAGTTGAATTTTTCTAGACTCAACAACAGAATCGACGCAGTCAGTATTGTTATATGAAAATTACTGATATATAATCGAAGAAATCGAACATTTCGTTAGGAAGACTAGTTAAAACAACTCCACCGCAATTATACTCTTGACAATTGCAGCAACTTTTTCGAAGACCTTCACTAATATACCGCGTATGTGTTTTAGATATTTTACACTTAAAATAAACGAATTTCATGTAAAGTTTTCATAGGGTAATACACTACTTAAAAGTTTTTATTTTAAGCAAAGAATCGAGGAACGATCTTTCATCTATCATCATTACCTTTCAGAGCAAGACAGGTATTGTCAGCAGACGGGGCGTAAAGATTATCAATGAACCGTGCTCAAACGACGAGCTCGTATATGTACCGTAAACAGTGTGTATTCTGATATGCAAGTAGGAGTATAAAATCAATTGTGGTCCAGAAAAATTTCATTGCAATCATGAAACACAAATCTGTTCATTGTTATCATCAAATGCCACTTTCAAAAGTTCTGCATATTTACTTAAAGTAAAAAATTATTTTCCAAAATTCCACCAACATTTTGGCATTCATCATGTTAAGCACGGTTATAACTTGAGAGTCGGGCATTTGAATAAATCTTCACGACATTTTAGTCCGTTGCCCATTTCATGCGAAATTTATGTGCCACGAAACTTTTTTTCTTTACCTTCTTTTATCTGAAAATAGTGAACGTTTGGTAGGACAGGTTTATTTGTGAAGAGTAGGTGGATAATAACAAGGTAATTTGCCTATTCGTAATGGTTCAATGACTTTGTCGATAGAATGAAAATATCGTAGAGAGGAAATCAGTAAGCGTCTAGCGGAAGACTGCTGCCTGATAGATCGAGGAACTGACGGAAATATAGTTTTATTATAACTGAAAATTACCTTTTCGAAATATTTAGTTTTGAAATACTTTAGATATATAGGTTACCAATAATATATGACTATATATAACATGCAAAACATGAAACAAATGTATTTATGACATGAATGTGTACTGTATACTATACGAATTCTTACGACTAGTTATTCAAGGTGTAAATATATGCCCTTAGAAGCTCAAGGAATTTGCATCAAAAGTTTACGAAATGCCGGTTGCTCAGTGAAATTACTATTGTATTAAAAATTTAATTAAATGGTTTTTCATTTATATTCTCCAATTTATATAAAAGTATCCTAACTTTCGATTCGCTCTTGAACTTGTACAAGTTGCTAAAATCGGGTTAAATTTTCAATTATAAACTCTTTTGATCAATTACACGATGTTCATAAAAAGTTATGAATTTACGTGTTAGTATGTATTCAATAACTATTATCTAATATATAAGCTATAATGCTGAAAATTATACTTGGGTCAATTTTGATTTTAAACTTTAATATAACTGCGAGTTCCACTGCAACTCGTAAAATATATATTTCAGTTGTATCATCCAAAACTAATTAATAAACATTGTTTAATCCTTAAGAAAGTTACCATCATTTTTGCTTCTTACTTTGCTTTCTACCAAAAAATATTACTTAAAATTACTAACCTATGTTTTTGATAATATACGTCTAACACGCAGTTTTTGTTCAAAGCCAATGAAAAATGTTTTAACCCATTTCAACAAATGTATCATTTAAATCCAAGACATTGTAGACGCGAATTACATTTCAGAGAGGGAAAATGCAAATCACGATTCACCCCTCCTTACTTCCACCATCAGGCGTTTGTACTCACAACCGTCCATCCTTTTGTTATATATACACTCTTTACAATAAACCTTAAAGGTTAGCTTCCTCATTTATATTGCGGTAATTAAAGTTCTTCAGTGATTCAGACTGAAGAAGGTACCTTACGATGATGAATTAAAGTTCTGCAATATAAAACAAGAAATATTTTTCAATAGAAGCACATGATTCCTTAATAATAAAATTTTTCATGACAATGGTAGTAATAAAATTACACCAGATTCCGTCTAAGCAAAAAGAAATCCATTTCTTTCCTAACAGAATTCTAATTATAAGAAAACCATAAGACTAAAAATTTCGTGACTTATGGCTTTAAATTCGAAAAGAGTACTTCCGTGTTATAAAGTAAAAGGTTAGGTTCATGCCAAGGCAAATTGGACATTTTATAATATTCAAATAAACCCTAAAAAAAATTAACAAAGATGTGCCTTAACCAGATATAGATCTAAACCTTACTTCATATTCAGATTGATGACAAAAAAATTACCTTTGCTTATTTAATTTTGATATAAATAAAGAAAGAAAATAATTCAAATCACTTATTTATTAATCTACTACAGTTAAACTATTTTATGTTTTATTTAAAAAAAATCACATCAAAATTTATAATACCAGTTAAAGTATAATCTTTTATTTATTTTGTCATAATATAAAATCCTTCTTTCATGTGAACGTATTAATAATATACCAACGGCACACTTTAGAAAGTTGATAAAATCCTTGACTCGTTCCATAAAATTTAATCATTTACTCTTGAATACAAATTAATATCGTTATTATTATAATAATAAACTCAAAGGATGATTTATTTCCATAAGAAATATGTCAGACTATATTATATACATTTTGAATACAAAAGATATATACTTATATAGTATTATATAGTATATAGTACAATAAATAAAAAGCTTAATAAAGTTCCTTGATTCATTTAATATATAAACCAAGCTTCTCTGTGTTTGCGTCTTTGTTACTTAAACGAGATTTAATTTTTTTTTATTTCATCTAGAAACTTTGAAAGACTTCCTCCATAGCGCAATGAGTAACCACTTAATAATATAAAAATCCCTTGTTCAATTCCGGGACTCAATGTTGTTTAGTTTAAATTACTATTGGATCTTTTTCAAACCCGTCCGTTTAGCTACTGTCTTCATATTGTATAATATATGAAGCGTCATTACCTAAGCAAAAATACTTATTTTTATGACTACATTTCTGCTACACCAATATTCGATGAAGAAGTGAGTAGGTCGAAAAAATCTGTTTAGTGCTTCGGTAATGGTTTTTCCTTATAAACGTTACGCCTAATATTTTAGATCCGTTTGAGATTCTATCTCAGATTTCGTGCTTTACCGGCGTATGTATTCACAAAAATTTATTCGTAGTTCTGGTACAAGTACGCAAAACAGTCCCATTGCTACTTAATAAAATTTTAATTAAAATAATAAAAATCAACGATCTTTTTACGCTCACAATTCCTCCCTTGTGACTTCACCTCTCGCTCCAGTGCCACTTATTCTCGAACAAAACAAATTAAAATATTTTTATTGCCCCTGTTTTGTTTTCAGAGTGAAGAAATAAATTGAAATACTATTTCGAAAAGTAACAATTAAACAATATTAATTGCCATTGTGTATAAAAAAAATTGGTACCGAAATGATTGTTAATAAAAAGATACACAAACTTATTTACATTTTCTATTAAGTGTAATAAGAAATAATTGTTTATATCTAACTTGTATATTGATCAATAAATACTAATTTTGGTTTAAGTATATGCAAAGTATGTGTTTGGCGATTAGCGAGGCGTAATGTCCTAGTGTTGTAACTACGTATCAGACCACTACAAAGACAATCAATCGCAGGAACTTGCTGGTTGCGGAAATGTTGTACTAATTGCGAAAATTTTAGGTAAGGCCTCCGGGGGGCCCGCCCCTAGATCCGATCACAGCGAGCGAGGTCACGGATACCATCCGTGGCCTAAAAACCAAATCCGCCCCGGGACTCGA
>DWLS01007836.1:0-10385 GCA_018246255.1 Pachliopta kotzebuea | reverse complement strand
ATATTAAAATGTATGTGTTTTATTACAATTGCTTTATATAGTTACCTAATTTTATTATAATACTTAATATTTATTTAGATTCGTTATAGGCTATAAATAAAACCATTTCCACATTTTGGAAACGTTAAAGGCTGTAAATACTCAGGTAAATAACATTGTTTGTGATGGGCTCATTTCTAAATTAAATTTAAAATAATACAATAAACAATAGTTGTTACGCATCTACAGGTTAAACAATGTTCGTAATAGAAGGCTTATTTCAAAAATGAATAAATTATCATGCTAGTTATCTCTCCACGGAGAAGCGTGTGAACAGAAACTTCTACATCTCGTCCGTCAGCTCACTTTCCATCCATTCATGGCATCTTCAGCTTTTTCAAACGATTTCTTTCGACCTTCTTAAGACTAAACGGCGTTTATGTTTAATTATTGCAACTTTCTTACTAGTACCTTTTATTGCTAATGTCTGTTTATAAAACTGTCCAATGTCACTTGCATTATTGATAACTTTACTATCTATTTACAAATGTGGTTTAGCATTGTTATTTAAGCTAATACTGTTTAATTTCATTTTACATTAAGGATCATGTTGGTATTTATAATTGTTCAAAACATTAACTAATACGCCTTTTAACAATTGGGTTTCTTTTAAATTAACAATGAACTTCTCTCTTTTGATGTATAACAAATAAATCTACTAAGATTTGAGTCTAATTATAAAGTCAATCGGAAGGTAATTTTTACTGATTATTTGTTGTTTTCAGCGTGTAGTGGTCACCACAGGTATTTCTAAAATTATTGATGTTTATGTCATCTATTGAAAAGGCTTTGTTAATAAAGAAACTTATTAAAATCCTGTGGAGACGTCGAAAATAAACAAAATAAAATAAGTAATCCACTTGCTCCTTAATTTCCTTATTTCTAGAAAGATATAAGTAAATACATTTCAACGTAGATGCATTAGTTCTTTCCTTTGATTTTAACACTTTCGATTTATTTTTCCTCAACCGTTAAATATAGATACAAATATTATAACTAAAATGTGTATGAATATAATGTCTACAGTAGCTAAAACTTCTTCCTGACCCAGTTGTAATGACAATACTTTAAAATAATTGCCTAGTTAGCATTATGCCTATATAACAATAAGTATTTTTGTAATAGGTCCTCGAAAATGACAAGGACATGTGATAATGTCGACGTACCGATGATATGGATGAATGCTTTACATATGCAAAGATGATCATACTTTATCTCCTAGTAGATATTAGGATACAATAATAACAAATGTTCCAATTTTTATCGAGTAAAATCGTCTCTATAATTTTTACACTTCAAATTTATAATTACATATTGTTATTGATATTATTTTAAAATTGTAAAAAATATATACCTGAAAACCCAACACAAAATAAGCTGCATGTCATATTATTTCACTCTATACTTTTATAATCTTTTAAAATTAATGAAATCCAAGTCATGTGTGTTTAACATAATATTTACACTAAATATCTCCAAACGCTTGGACTTAAAAAACAAATATTACATACCTCTCTAGTCTAATACAGCAACTAAGTTAGTATTATATTTCACCAACAATAAAATTTGAGTAACTGAACATTATCGCTGTCGATCAGTCATTTCATTCGGGCGGAAGCATAATAGTATTTAATAACACTGTTACAATTCACGTGGTTATATATACGTTAGGATGTAAACTTAAACCGATGCGACCGACAACGTTACGGTATTAAAAACAAATTCACAGTTGGATTATTACGGCAATGGTGTTGGTGGGTTGAAGAATAAAACGCGAATCACCCAACACGCGTCCGCTCTCGGCGCCGGACCGACGTGAATGCTAAAATAAAATAGAGACAACCGAAGAAAGTTCCTTGTAGGTACCACGGTGGTACCATACCGCTACAACTAGCGATAAAAGCCTTTGATTACTGATTTAATTTGCAGACAATAAGTCATGTTAGGCGTATAGCTAACTGTTCCTGATGAAATGGATTCAAAAATTCATGCATTGTTAATCCAACCTCTTTAAATACATTTTATTATGTTAATGTAAAAAGGTAAACTTCACCAGAATATGCTTTTCAAATCTAACTTCTAAGAGTTAATGTAATAAAACTTTTGAGAAATTTGTAAAAAAATTAAACGGATGTTAAAAAGAAAATTATTTATGAATAATAGTGAATTAAATATTTTTAAATGATATAGGAAACAAAAAATAATTGATTTGCTATATTCAAAAACACAATATAACGAAATGGAGATCGTCTTTTTAGGTGATAAATAAATTAAAATCCTTAAGATTAATCTTTCAACACCTTCTATGCTGTTTTGCTTAAATCTATTTTATAAGAAAAGTGGACAAATTAACGAATAGTTCACGTGATGATAATTGATCACTCCCGCCCATGGATAGCACTTGAGGATTCACCGCTGTATTACCGTTACTAACGTTAGGTATGTGTTTATTATTATTTTGAAAGTAATTCTTTAAAGACTTGATATGAAAGTATTTACCTTAGTTTTTTTTGTATTGGTCCCCTTCGTGTTGTGGGTAAGGGTCTTTTTGGTTCATTCCTTTGTATCTTTCTTTTCTTTTTAACATTCCTTTTCCCTAACCTATTATTCTCAGATTTTCCATCTTTCTTCCGTATTACTTATCTTTTTGTCCTCATCCATGCTCCCCCCCCCCAAACATTCGCCGCATTTTTACATATTTAATTATTACAATTTATCTCTATTCTTTACGTCTACATTTGTCCTTCTACTTTGCTTTATCTCCACTTTGCAGTTGCACCTTTTCCTGTCGGTATAAGGGACAGGAGATGACTACGTGTACCTTATATTTGCAGTGAAAATGAAAACATGATAGTAATTATAATTGAATTACAAGTCAAATTTTTAATGATTCAAAATTTCTTCCCTTTAGGAAATGAATTTCCGCGAAAAGACAAGATCTTTTCGCGGAAATTTTGACATGCTGCGGAAATTACAATGAACCTTGAGTAGAAGTGTTTTATATAAGTAATATACATAAATAATAATATTCATAATAATTTTAGTTTTAACACAAATGAATGTATAAAAGAACAGGTGAAATTAATTTTTAGCTCAAATACTTTAACTTACATACAAAAGTCTTATTTGTTAACAAAGGCGTTTACGAAATATATCCTATCATACCGCCAATTTAGCTTACATTCTGTAACGATTATCTTCAAAATGTTTTTTCAATAGTAAGCTATTCCATTTAGTTTTTAACACTGATGATGTCATAACTTTCCATTATCAAAATTCATGCTAGAAAAATCTTCGGAAAAGTTGAAAGTGAGCTAATATTCAAATAAGACAACTTAATAAATTCACTATTACGTAAATAGAAGACGGTTCGATAAAAGATGTTTTCTTTCTGAAATTATGGCATAAAATAAATTATAAACTCATCAGTTTAACTTAAACTCAAAGCTAATGTTAAAAAGTTGGATGTTTAACATTATCTTTGTAGTACCGCTAGATACATATTTGATCAAAAAATCCGCGAATTTATTAAACATGAAAGGTAAAAATATAGCTTTTAACAACCCAGAAATTTTTACGGGCTCGCCATGTAGAATAAAACGTAACACTGGTTGCTGAGTAGAAATATACGCTGCGGTGGTAAACACCAATATGGCAAGCAGCATGAAATACATAGCAGTAACTGATATATTATTTTGTGTACTACATTATCTTATCTTTAATATGAAGACATAAGCGTAAACTTTTTTGTTTTCAAAATTATTCTGGGTCAAAACACAAACACTAACAGACAAATAAAATAAATAATAACCACATATGAACATATTTATTAATAGCACAACAACACTAAAACTAAAATCCTTATAATTTATCACATCTTTACTGTTACCAATACCATTCTCACCCGACATCCATTGATTTTATTTTTTAATAATATTACCAAAGATATGATGTCTTCCAATTCTAAAATATCACCCAAAAATACAGCCTTCTATAACACTCAAAACACTTCGTACTGCTCTCATGTCATTTATAGACAATATTTACAATAAACATCTATGTAACATCGATTAAATCAATAATTCTCTAAAATACATCAAGTGTAACAACAATATCTCTATTTAGGCTTAATCGTCTTACAAACGTACGTATTTTAAGGAATCTTCAATCAAATACACCAATATCGCGCTATATTGTAGTGTCCCCGCTGCTGCTATTAAAACTTTTAACTTTAAACTTTGAACTATAGTGTTCATCATGCACGTACTTATATGTAAATCCAAACTAACATAAACAAATATTCACTCATGTAATCTCCGCACCGTTTGATATTTCTGCGCTAAAAATGCACATGTAAAACAATCAAGGGGAATACAGTTTGTGTAAACATGTATTGTAATTGAATTACAATAATAAAAATTGTTAATTATCAAAATAAATTCATCTAAAACAATGAAACGAAACTAGATTAAAATGTTTCTCTTACTTCCTATCAGTATCTAGAAATTGAGTAAAATCTATAGAACATCTCTAATGACTAAAAAGGATGATACAACATCAAATATGGCACTATGTACCTACATTATTAATACAAACGTTTAAATTGAAATAGTACACCATTAGTTTAGTAAACATCCTTAGAATTATTACTACAGAAGAATTACTATCCAATAAATCTATCTAACAATCGGTTCATCTACAATAATATTACTATTTATTTCAAAATGTGGTGTGCAAAAATGTGGAATGGCCCAATCCGGTTAATTTAATAAACATTGTATAGTATATTCTGGAAAAATTTAAATGCAATGTAATAATCCAAATAATAAATATCGTTATTTCAATAATCTATCTCTACCTATTCAAGACGAAATGAAAGTAATCTGCTTTGGGATTCGTAAAATACACATAATTAATATTTATACAAAAAATATTTCAATTCATAAAAGATTTTTCTTATAGATACGTAAATATAAAATTTAAATTATTATTTAACACCATTTATAAAACCTTTAGTTAATTTGTTTTTTATAGAAATTGATGACATGAAACTAAATTTTGAGCGTAAAATATGTTAGTTATATCATTATCATCAGACGATAGTCATCCACTGCTGAAAATAGGCCACCTCAAAGATGACACTAATCGGACTCACCAAATTGGTAATCCTCAATGTAAGAGATCTTCTAACACTCCATCTATCAATATGTGGCCACCGATATGCCCTGCCGTTTACCACTTAACTTTTGCAATTCTTTACGCTGTGGTAGTGTCCCCGGTTCTTTTACGGATTTCCATATGACATTAATAATCACTTTTATAAGAACTATAATTTGTCATGATATTAAAAAGATGCACATGTGTACTTCAGAAATCTTTTGATTGAATAATACAGATTTTGTATGTATGATAAATGCAATAAGCTCCTACGTGTATTTTGCAATTACTATGTGATTTGACAATTTTACTCATATAACACCAGAACCTATATTACGTTCGTTTAAAGTAAATGTTTTTTAAGTATAAAAATCATAAACAAGAAGTGCAGTAATATACAAATCACCCATATATAATTTATAGTTACAATTTGAGCCCACTTACATATATAGACAACATAAAACAGTTTCCAATATTAATTATCAAAAATAAAATTAAAAATACTCAACTTACAAAGTAAAACTTAATATCATTATGTTAAAGGTATTTTTTGAAAATATAACAACCATTATCAGATTTAAATGTAAAGGATCAGTCATTTTACTTAATCCACTTTGGCTTTTGTGAATAAAGAAAATGTAACCATTTATGTTTTTTCTATTATTTCAAGGTCATATGGGTTTAATAATAATTTGAGCGAAATTTATCTATTAATATAACGTGTCAAAAAACTTATACGAGTGAGCCAAAAACATAATTTGAAAAATGTAGACGGATTAATAAGGAGTACGTACATAAAATTACATCTACAAAGATTTGAGTTTTGCTCCCATACTGTTTTTTAGAACTAAACGATACTTTGTCATTAAAAATAAGTTTGTATTAAGTATTTATGTACAATCACAATATTACGTGACGGCATATAAGAATTATGAACAAAGCTTACATGTAATAACCATATAGAATACTAAAAAATGTTTAAGTAATTTAAATTAGAAGTGTTTACCAATAGCAGGCTTTAAAAAATATAAAAAGAATGATTTAAATTTTCAAATAACTAAACGTCTTACTTTATTGCAGAAAGACATAAAAAAAAAACATTATATATAGTTTTCAAAATTAAATTAACGTGTGACAAAAATATAATTATTATAGACGAGGGTTCAAAACCTGAGACCGTCTAGAATCAATATACTAATTAGATCTATCGTATTGGTAATAAAAAAATCTCGTACTATGTTACTACCCTGAATGTAATATTCTCTCGACGTTATAAGTTCTATAGAATAGGTAGAGACAAGTGTTAACATCACTTAAAATCAAACCATAGACATACAAATTGACAATGCGCGAGATGGTACATGTCATCTCTAAATGGTATCCAAAAATTTAAAATATAATATTGTCTATGTAAAATATTGTTATCTATCTTAGCACCACTAAACATTTTTTTGGATAATCTATTTGCTTTGAATGACTGAAGCGCAAATTTTTATAACTATGTGCCTATAGAATTACTATTGCTTGTATATATCATTTATACTCATGCAGAAAAATAAATGAGCGTTTGCGACTAAAAACATTTACTATGTATCATAAAAAAAAATTAGCAATTCCTTATTTTTATAACATTCATATATATATATTTATATCTGAGCCGATGTTTAGTATATTTTTATAAACTACCTGACGAACGGGACTTTCACTTGTTAGTGATTTAAACGTAACTCTCTTAGGGTCTCAATTAGGATGATATACACTGCACCTTATGTACTCGTCTTTAGATAATAGATGTTAAGTTTCATTACCCCAGTAATTTCATTAAACGCAACGCTCTTCAAACCGGACCACAGTAAAATTTGTACCCACTAAACGATCTCTGGACACAGAGACTTACTACCATTGAAAATTCTAGTCAATATGGTAATTACTATGTAATTCATATCTTAAATATGTTTTTATTCAGAATATGTAACATTGAAATTCGTATTTTAATATTTCTGCTAATTATTACTTTTTTTTCCTACTTGCTATACACATCTACTCACCATCTCTAGAAATGGTGCTTAAGAATCATCATAATTCATTATACATATCGAATTCCGACCTAAAACATTCATTAGCTAAGAAATCAAAATCGTCAAAATTGTTTAAATTTTTCATGTTCCTAAGTGCTGTATTGTCTACCAAATTTAATGAGCGTATTGACACATTTTTTTTAGTAAGTTAGTGAAAAAATATTATTATGTTACCTCATGTCTAAATGCTAAGCTCTACTATCCTTGTTATGTTTGCTAAATACTGGCTGCATCTCTTTGTTTGTCGCTATCATTGTTTTTGAAGAAGTTGATGGCAAACTACTAGTTATAGCATCTTTTAAAATAATTGTGGACGAAGCTGTGGTAGTCGGTGTTTTATTTATTACATTTTGGCTGACTGTCTTGGTTGCAATTAAAGGAAGATTCATCTTGTTTGATAATTTTGGTTTACTTGTGGACGAAACACCTAAATTTATTGACGATGAAGTTTTCATATTTTGAAAGGATCCTACGTTATCTGTCAATTGTGAACTACCAACAACAATTGCAGACTGTTCTGAAATAGTCTTGGTATCTAAACCGGTTTCCTTAACTGATGTATTTTTTGGTTTTGTACTACCCATCCCAGTAGTGAAAGTATTAGGTTTGGAATCTTTATTACTTATTATACCTTTCGTTTCAGGAACATAACTTTTGGCACTAGTAACAATTGGTTTTGGTGTTTTGGTTGGCACTTCTGTTACTAAACTAGTTTTGTCTGTTTGGGCAGAAGATGGAGTTTTTATGGGTTTTATTAATTTTGTAGTAGCATTATCTATTTCTGCAGAAACTTTAGGTTTATCATTTAGACTTTTCACTGTTTTACCAGATTTTGTGTATGTTGAATCTTTAATAGACGTATTTGTAGTTGTATTTTGATTTTGAAGTAAATTGCTACCTTCGCTTTTACCACAATCAATGGTTTTAGTTTTTGCATCTACATCAGTGATATCTTCTACCGTAGCGTTCTTTTGTCGTTGTAGTTGTCTGTTTGGTGGGATATTAGTAGCTAATATTGAAGGTTTTTCTTTATTAGTACTGTCTGTAAAAGCTTTAGATGTTTTTATGGGTACTTTATTTGAAGGTAAATTAGGTTCATGAAATGAAATTCCTTCAGAAGTTTTATTTTTATTATCATCGATCGAAGGATCTTTATCATCTTTTCTCAATTTGCCAATAGTGTTTTGAAGACCGAATTGTGCCGGGGTACCTACCACTTTTTCTGTAGCTTTTATCATTGTACTATCGACAGCTGAATCATACGGTTTGTCATATTGTTGCATCGTTTTATTATCTTTAATTTCAGTTGAAAGTTTTAAGTCGACCTTTAAATTAGTTTTGTCGGGAAAAGAAATATCAGTCATTTTTAAAGATTTATCGATAGAACCTTTTGAACTACTATGTGTTTGAGATATTGTTGTAATAGTAGAAGCATTTTCCTTACAAATATTTGTTAATCTCGTTATTGAATCCGTAGTTATTGTCATTGACTTTGTACTCGCTTTGTCATAAAAGTTACTAGTTTTTATAAGATTTTCTTCATTTTCTTGATTTTTTGTTCTTTGTGTATCACTTTTAGAATTTATATAACCGTAATCTTTTTCTGCGCCGCCAAATGTACCCGGTTTTGATTTAATAACATTTCCTTCAATAGTTGATAAAATAGGCACTGGCGTTATTTGAAGAGGTTCCAGTTGTTTAGCTTTGTTGTCTGCATGGATTTTAGCAGTAGTAAAGATCAATGGGCTTGGATTATAAGAAGAACATTTAGTATTATCAATTTCTACAATGACTGCACTTTTGGTTTGTATTGATTTTGTGGTATCAAGTCCACCAAAAATATTTGTATTCATGTGGTTATAAATAGGTGCTGTTGCAGAAGTATTCACGACCGATATATCTTTCGCTGTATTAATATTCGGAATGTTTTGCGATAAACAGCTAGAAGAAGTTTTAGTAATATAGTCTAAATGACTTTCCGTAACAATATTTGGCGCTTCATTTGTTAAATCATTTCTCGATATTGAAAATTTGATATTTTTACTTTTACCACTTTTATCTTTTTCTGATTGCAGTAAGGGTTCAATGACTGTATCATCGGAATCGTGGCTGAAATTCGGAATTTTTCTTTTTATAGAATTCCGTTTAGTTTTTAGTCCAATTGATGACTTTTTTCCTTCGCTTTCATATGTGCTTGATATAGAAGTAGAATCTGCGCCATCTTGGGACGTCTAAAATAAGTAATTTGGGGTTATACTACATATAATATATACATAAGGTGCTTAGAAAAACAAGCGTGAAAGTAGAAATCTTCTGCGACTAAAATTGAATAACTATATATCATACATAAACAATCAAAAAACTTGGTGTGATATAAAACCATGTATTTGTCAATGATGTATAGCGCTATCATTCATTTGACAATGTAGCGAAAAAACTATAAATCTACGTATGTGGCCAAACTTGACAACAGGTAAAGAATAATCGACTTACAGAATTATCAACCTTCCGCATGGCAATAAGCGGGTGCGCGTGGGGTCAGGCGCCGCGCTCGCGAAGCACGGGGCGCCCGTGCAGCAGCAGCACCGGCGGCGATAGTTCCGGTTCGCCGCGCAGCGCGCTGCAGACCATCACGGAAGTCCCCGCTGGACCCCATTCTTCCGTCGGACGCGCTAATACCCGCGCTTTCTGGAATACGTCATTACATTTATCTACAAACGCATCTTGGAAAAACAGATAAAAATAGTTGTGTGCGAATACACAAACAAGGAGAGATTTTAATGTTATTCCAAAAGTCCAGTCTTGCGTGACAAACATATTTTTTTCATATACAGTTATTATAATTAAGACATACCTCCATGATAGTGAGGTCGTCAGGTCCACTGCATATCTGATCTACGGCCATGAGCACCACCACGACAACTGGCAAAACACCCAGAGTCCAACCAACTGCGTCCGCCCACATAGGATACACATAGTGGCCATACGAAGCAGGCTTGTACTCGATCCAGTTGAATACCAGAATAAACTGAATTAAGCAAAATAAAAATTGAATAAATGTGTTGATTATTGAAATCCTTTTTCATATATATATATATATATATATATATA
>DWLS01007835.1:0-10387 GCA_018246255.1 Pachliopta kotzebuea | reverse complement strand
ACTAACAAAATTTTCAGATAATTACCAAAAATAAGACCTGGCTGTATGGACTTAAGTCTTTTGCCTTTCCCTTCAGGAATAAATTAATCATCATCATCATTAAAAGTTCTGACGCCTTTGCCTTCCAATTGTTTTTTTTTTAATTAATACAACGCAACAGAAAAAGAAAATTTTAAAACGTACCTATTTAAAAAAAACTTAAACTTTTTTATATACTTTATAAATAAAATAAACTTGCAGCAAGGTATAACTAGTGCAGTGGTATATGAAAATGATTACATATCTGTGATAAATTCAACATCTATATTATAAATTGCATCGTACAACCAACAATATAAATAATGATGATTTAATCATTTAGATTCAACATATGTCTTAAACATGCAACTTTAAAAAACGGATAAAAGGGGATTATGAATGCCACGTGCATTCCTAAATTGGGAAAAGCTTTATTTTAGCTTTTGAATTAGAATGAATTGTATGTTTTTGTTAATCAATGCAGAAATTGTAGATTATTGTCTCATTGTGGCAAAAACGTTGTAGGAATTTCTTATTTACATACTCTCTCGTAATGGACACAGCAGTAAGCAAATTGCGGTTTACTAGGAATAAATGTCTTTCTTGTAAACGGAAACATTAACTAAACATTTGGTCAAGTGTATTGCCTACAGATATTATTTTTAATACCTAACAAAAATAATGGTACTATATTTCTTTATAATATACTTCTAGTATTTTGTATCTTTGTTCCTAAGCAAGAGGTTTGATTTAATTTTCAATTTTTTGTTTTAAGAGAAGTGATAAGGATTGTTCGTGATTAACACATCACATATTTATAATGATTAACAACTTGAATAATTCTATTAAACTCTTTGGTACAACTGGATAGGAGAAATCAAAAATCGTCACTGTCATACCATCTCTTAAATGTCAATTATTTCGTGGAAGGTCTTTGTTACTGGAGACCGTTGAATAGTTACCACCACAGCGTTTATCTCTGCAGCCAAACATCAGTGTGCTAACATTACTGTGTTCCGATTTCAAGGGGGTTGTAGCTTGTGAAATTACTGTGGTAACGAGATTTAATATCTCCAGGCGAAGAGCATAATGTAGTGCAGTGTACATCATCCTAACTAGCGCCATGTTATTATGAATGAGCGCTCTTATAACCAGGTGAAAGTTTTGCTAGTTTCAACACCTAATGGCATAAAAAATACATAGATTTCCTTCGTCAATAAATTGGTTTTTTAATGGAATATCTGTGCAAACGATGGCTGTCAAAAGTTCAAACATAATAAAAAAGTATTATTTTCTAGGTCACAATTTTAACTCACACTGTGAATATTATTATTATAAGAAAGGCTAAGTATTTATTTGTTATAACAATATTTTAAAAAATGTGAGTCTACTTTGAGTCTTGAAATAAATATAAAATACTGCCTGAAAATACAAAAAAAAGTAATTTTTAACATTTTAAACACCTAAACTTTTTTAAGGTTACCTAATTTTTAAATAATTTGATTTTGAAATAATGAATTTTAGATATAAGTCCATTACCGTTTCACATTTTAGAAAAGCGAATCTATGATTTATAGGAATAAAAATAATGCTTTAATTAATTTTTTTTATTATTTACATTTTTTTTGTAATTATTACATAATTAATTACTATATTTTACTATCACACTATGGACCTATTCAGTCTTATCGGGCAGCAGCGCGTTTTCTTTTTCTTCTTTTTCGCTTAAAACATCTGCTTCCATTTTCATCTCACATTTGTGTGGGACTTCTTCGATCTTTTCCTCAAGTGGTGCGGCTTGTACCTCTAGCCTGCCGCTGTCGTTATTATCGCCTGAAATATATTACACTTACGTTATACTTTACTACAGATACTTAATACCATGAAATCATTGAAAAATTGCATGAGAAGTTTTTAATAATTTGGCAACTTTGGTTTATTATTTACTACACATTGTTTTCATCGCTTTTTTACAACAGATATATTCAAAAGGAGGTAAATACCACACTAGCCACGCTTGGCATGCGGGACTGCGGCCACAATGTGCTAGTAACGGTTACAGGGAAAGCTGCTGTCATTTCTTTTGATATAATCCTCATTTAGTCGTCTTTTTCAAAACACCGATACAATATTTTAACCGAACCAGCCCATTCAATATAATGGATTAGTTATTAAAAGCTTCAAAAAATTGTTGTTAATAGAATATTGCAGAAACTTTAAATAATCATTGTTAGTAATGAAGCTGAGTGAATGTTAAATTAAAGTGATACGACCAGTTAGCACGAAGAATGTCGATAAATTGCTAATTAAAGTAAACAAACCATTGTACATGTAACGGAACACGACGGACGTTACTGTCCGTTACTATGTCAGCGGAGCAAACATGTTTAGGTAATAAGGTGAATAAAACACTGAAGAGGACATTAATTGTACGTGATAGTTAATTTTAAAAGAATGAATTTTATATCCAAATTTATCTCAAAACCTACTTCTTGTCGTGCCTCGTCATGTCTGAAAATAGCGCTGCTTAATTACCATTTTTCAACACATAAAAATTATCCATCACCACAAACAAATATGACAAACGTTTATTGACAAACAACGTAGATTTAACATGAACAAGTTCGATTATTGTCGCCACATCACCACATTTAAGAGTCAATCACAACTGGTGACCACAAGCCGCGGACGACTGTACCTGTAGATTGTTTCCTACTGTGTTTATAGCGCTATTGACTGCCGCCGACACCGTGGCGGTGGTTCCGTTCACAACAGCCCCTATTGTACCTATGAGGGTGGTGACGAAAACACTCCATGCGGCTACTACAAGGGTCAAGACATGCAAAAAGTTATATCTTATAAACTGGAAAATAAATAGATTAGGTAAAAGGCATTCCGTTAATAAAGCTAATGATAACAGAAGAATGAATTCAAATTTTTTCATGGATTACAAAGAAGTATTTTCATGCACATTTCAGTAAAAAGGTCATGTAATTCATGGTATTGTATAAGATATTATAAAAGAATAACGTGTAGATAATGAGATTATAATTATTCTATTTATATCACTTAGATATTTACATAATCATAATACGTTCACCGGCGATGTGATGATTGGATGAATCACAACATCGCTTTCTTACCTGATTATGGTTTATTAGCGATATGAGAAGAAGGTAATAATTACATTTATGTATTGCAATGAAGCCTCTAGCATTTGAAATTCCCATTGATATATGTAGTTAATAGGTGGTTTAATTTAAACATGCTATAACACTTACCGCCTGCATTGGGTCCTCCATTTCCACCGTGGCCTTTTGTAACGGGAACAGGCTCTTCGTTGATGGAGTTGTCCTTGACAAGTTCTTCAGATCTAACAGGTTTGGAGACCTCTTGAGGTTTATCTCTTGGCTTTTCAGGGTTAGTGATGCTTTGTATTCGTTTTACAATGCCTTGTACAATGGGATTGTTTTGGACAATTTGTCTAATAGGTCCTGGCTGTGGGGCGGGTTGTGGTTTTTTAGCAGGCACAGCTTCATTCTGCTTGGCGGGCTTTTCTGCTCTTACAGGTTGCGAAGACTCGTTTTGGTTAGGGGTGTTTGCT
This sequence comes from Pachliopta kotzebuea, assembly GCA_018246255.1. Taxonomy (NCBI): domain Eukaryota; kingdom Metazoa; phylum Arthropoda; class Insecta; order Lepidoptera; family Papilionidae; genus Pachliopta; species Pachliopta kotzebuea. Next base: position 6,765 of record DWLS01007835.1, on the reverse strand, counting down.
GATTGTTCTGCAGGCTTAGCTGGTTTTGATGGTGTTGGTTGATCGCTATCCGGCTTTGAATCGGATGGGGTATCAGCTCCTGAAGGTCTGAAGGAGTTTAACACGTTTTGAAAGAATTGATTGGCCTGATTGAACGGATTTGATGGGGGTGAATCACTTGGTTGCGACTGCTGGCCCCCGTTGAAAATCTGCGATAATTGTGACTGAATATTGTCCCACAGAGACGGCGGGCGGGAGGAGGCGGCGTCGTCCGCCTGTGTCGCGGGGGGAGCGTTCGGGTCTGAGGACGAAGCGTTATCGTTATTTGAATTCAAAGGATTAGTGAAAGAGTTGAAAGTGTTTTGCACTTGGTTTATAGCTTGTCCTACTGCATTTGAGAAGAATTGGAACACTTGACCGAGCGGATTATTTGAACTCTGCTCACTCGAAGAGCTAGGAGGGGCTGGGTTCGGGGAGCCCGTTTCAGCGGGTGCTGTGCCATCGCCGTCCGCTTTCGTTTCCAAGGCCTTGACTCCTTCGGAGAGAGTTTCAACACCTGCTTTGAAGTTATTTTCCAATACCCTCAGTCGGGTTACAACTTCATTCAGATTTGCTGTGGACTCTGGATCTGCAATGATTGACTTCGTGCTTTGCGGGTTAAGGTAACTTTGGAGGGACCGGTTGAGGTTCGCTAGTTGAGATAAGAATTTATTTTGCATTTCTTTGATATCGTTTTGGATTGTCTTCAGGTGCTCACTGTTAGGAACCCAATTAGCGAAGCCCTGGTTAACATTCGATACGCTCTTCTTAAATACATTCTCAGTTTCTAACAATTTTTGCTTGATATCAGCGACGAAGTTATCTCTCTCGGCATAGACTTCGGGGTTTTGGGTTTCGTGTTGTTGTCGCTGAGGTGGTCCAGGGTTGTCCAGATCGATCTCTAGCCGCTTAATGTTTACGCTCGGCTCGTCATCACTGGGGATGTAATCGTTAGAGTTTTCGTTCGGTTTCTGGGCAGGGACCTCATCCTCTAAAATCGCGACGGGGATCACATCGGGTACTTTGCGTGAGTTCTCGGTGTTAATGTCGTCAATTGGTTCATTTTCTATAGGTTTGACTTCTTCGCTTTTTTCTAGTTCGATTGGAATGGCGCGCGCGCTGCACACGGCCAGGGCAAGTATAAGCGCGTACAGTCTCATGGTGGGAGGCGCGGCGGTACTGACCGTGCCGGGACCACCACCACGATTTATATGAGGGAGCTAACGGTGCCGCCGGCCCTCCGGACCTCGCTAAATGTTTCTGTCACTATTTGTGTTTTAAACTAACGCGAGCGCGCGGCATCGCTCTCTCGTTTCAAATTATGCACTGAATCGAACGCGGCGAAAGGTTTTCTCTTCTTTACACAAAACATTACCAAATGTTTTTTACTTCATGTATAAACAAAACTTAGTTCAGCAACTTCTAAAATTATTAGGTTTATTAAACTACAGGTTTATCTTTACGTAATCGGTAATGTGAATAAAGTTCAAAGCAATTGACTTTTTGAAGCAGTAAATTAATGTTGATAAAAATAAATAATTACGGAACAATCCGTTTGTTGCTCTTATGATATCATTTCTTAATTTGAATCATTAAAGTAAAGATTCTCTCTAAACTTTAACTAAAACAAATACTTATGCTAAATTGCATTGCACTACATAAAAGTACATATAATGTTTACACACCATTGTTTGTATCGGGTGTGCAGATATAAATACCGCTAATAAACCTTACTGCAGTGCGATACTGTTTTAAATTATTAATTTGTACATAATATCGAAAGATTGGAACTAAAAAAACAAAGTGATGAGTAAGTATGAAAGCTTCGGTTATTCTGCGAAATCGTAAAACAAATTTTGCATATGTCTACGTGTTAATAACAACCATTCCAATATAAATTTGTTTTAATGTTAACGGTTCTCAATATTCATGGCGCACGAAGGAGGTTATTTGTTTTAAATAATACAAAGAGTAGAAAAATTATATATACGATTGGACGTCCAACATTTGGTTAATAAAAACAATCAGAATTTACTAAAATTAGAAACGATTTTTGGACATTTTTAAATTATTATTTGGATTTTTGTGCTTTAAAGACATTTGTAAGCAACAAAGGGAAATATTTAACATTAGTACCATCTTAAGCGTTAGTGTAATGTGAATATATTAAATACATAAAAAAAATTATAAAGAGTAATATTTTTGTTCTTTTTTTGTTAGACCTTTAATAAAATGAGGTATACAAAAGGCGGCTTAATGCCAGCAAGCATCCTCAACCAGCCAATCTTTGGAAACGTGAGACTTTGTGGTATATGGTAGGTACATATTAAACAATATTTATTTTCAATTTGATTTAATAGTAAGTTATTTGTATTCATTAAAATTTATTCTTCTCATACTAAGCATTGTTTTACAAACTATTCCCATAATAAAATATATGTATAGGAACAGAGTGGAAGTACTTTATCGTAAGCGATTTATTGAAAGCGGACCGTTTTATGAATAGTTACGCGTTTTCCTACGTAACAGTAATAAACAATATGTACGCGATGTAATGACAACTATCTTGTTGTGTGTTAATAACAATGTTTACTTTGCTATTTATGCAATTTAATGAAAATTTAGTACGATAGTCATTATAATTCTAGTAGTAAAACCAAGCCAGTTATGATGTTATAGCATTAATTTTATTACAGTTTGTTAAATAACTATCTGTGTATTTTGCGTTTCTATTGCTATGTATGTTGTAATTTTGTGAATAAAAATATATGATTTAACAGTTTAGTTAAATCATTTTGATTCATTTATGTACAAAAATTATTAGGAACCGTTTGACAATCATAGGGGATAAAGTAGTTTGTAATGATAAAATGATATATATGTGTAAATTACCAAATTGATGAAAATACTTTAAGTTGAGCAATAAAACGAGCCCAGGAATTAAAGTTCCCTTAAAAATTTTGCTTTTTAGACCATTTAAACTGATTTCTGTGGCGTGCAATGTAATAAAAAATATAATATAATGATAATGTCTTTCACTGTCTTTGTAAAGTCATGCCGATCTTCTAACCTTGCGTGTATGAATTGAAGTGGCAAGTTCTTAGCTTAGCAACAGTCAAAGAAAAATAAAAAGGATTAAAACACCACCTCAAATCGGTCCTTTAACCCTTCCGGTTTTGGGTTCGATCCTGCGACCTGAAAACACGGAATATTTTTATCGTCGGACAGTACGTAACCTGTTTGCGTCTCTCGCTACCACTTATAAGGATATTTTTACGATTAAACGTTTACTTAAATTAATTTAGAAATTTAATTATAAAGAACTAAATTAGTTCTTATTGTTAAATTTGTCTCTGTTATAAATTTTGTGTTTTCCTGGTGATTTTAATTAAACATCGGTTGAAATCCTTTTTATAGTAATGGTGACAAACCATTTATCCGAGAAGGAAGAAAGGTTACTGTAAATATTCATTAGTAATGAAACTTATATTAAAAACTTTAAAAATATAATTATAAATATAAATAGAATAATAATATAAATATAATTTGTACTGTTTGGTTAACACTTGATGTATGTTAAATTGTCACTGCGTCTGCGGTGAAGAGCACTAACCTAGTTACTCTTCAGATTAATACACTTGTCGCCGGCAAATTGTATTGTAAATATATTCTTATTATTCAATAAGTGACGAAGCGAGCAGGAGGTTGTCTGTTGGTATACGATATGCCTGCTCATAACACAGTTTTTATTATTTTTGATCTAAGTATATTAACAACAAGAGAGAGCTTCCATCCGAAATAATCGAAAATACAAATATCCGATTAAAATGTCACCATACGTATATAGTTTGGTATTTATTAGTGTGGATATAATAAAACTATAATGTCGATAATTTAAAATCTTAATACCATAACTGGAAATTGAAGGTTTTGGAGTCGGAGTCTCGACAGCCTCACCGTCAGGTCAACCACCTCCACGCGGGCTCCCTCGGCGACGGGGATACCAAAATTTATGTCCCCGTGGCTTTTGAGTCGTAACATTAACATGTCCGATCTTATCAGCGCTTGTTAGACTTTTACGTTTGAGGATAAAGTAGTATCGTTTTAAATTATTGATACAGAAACAGAAGTTTATCAATAGTCATAAAATTAGTGTCTTGTGTTTCCCCCTCAATAATATGGGATAATAATTATAATATTCTTAATATAGATGTGATAAAACTTACTGTATTTGTACCAACGTAGTTCTTAATCGCTTGTCTTGCAACACTAAGACCTCTGGTTTGATTCCAGGGTCATAGTTTGTGGAGTTTAATTAGCGATAGGATTGTTTCGTAGCCCCTTGGCTAGCTACTACCCTTTATATAAACCTGGTTCCGTAACAGTTTACTTTATTCTGTCTATCAACGTATAACAACAGGAGTATTCTCTGCAATCGCGTCATCATCCACGGTCATTTAGATCATATGAATATTAGGTGATAGTCCGATTAAAAATAAACAACTATGTTATTGGTACCATCAAATTAAATAATGTAAATAAGACTTATAGTTATTGTAAGATCGTCATCATTAGCTGATGGACGTCCACTGCTGGACATAGACTTCCCTAATAGTGAGGTTTTTTTCATTTTTCTTTTTTTTACTCTTTCCAAGATAAGGATTTTATTTACTCATTTCTTTATTTCCCCTTTTCTCTTCTCTTCCTTTTATCTTCATACTTATTCCTGTTTACAATTTGTGTTTTGTCTTTCATTCTCTCTTCTTCCACTCTTTTACAACAATAGTGGGGGATTTGACCTGTACGGTGACCTAATGCGAATTGGTGAGCACCCAGAGCCTCGTTAGTTGATTAGCAGGCTGCACCGCGAACAGGTGAGGATGACTTGAATCCCGCAAGGTGTTGTATAGAACCCCTACATTTTGCAAGAGCGTGGAGGGAATCGATTCAATTGAAATGATTTATGGGTATGCTTTTAATGAGACGAAAGTAGATAGAAGAAACAATGAGTACATTAGTGTTATACATTTATATTTACTATTTGTTGTTTCTTTAACTTCAATACCTAATTTACTTAGTACACAAACAGGCACACTTCACTGGATATGATGTTACAAAAATGCAAAATAAAACACGTAATGTCCTCTACTTTTGTGCCTTGTAGGCTTGTTTTAAAAACAAACATGACCGCCGTGTAAAATTCGCACACTACATTTTTCTAGGTAATACCTGTGGGATGTGGGTCAACAAGCGCCCAGCGCGTGCGCAGCATCGCAAGATTTTGGTACTCTGCTGGGATACTGAGGATAATCTTAGTTACTTATTGAAACACAATAATGTTTGCATACTATTGTTTGACAGAAATAGTCATTGTATACTGCATATAGCCAACGAATGCTTAGTGTTATAATAATGTCTTTAGTATAGTTCAAATTCAAAATCAAAGTCAACATTTTCATTCAATGTAGGAAGAATGGTTCACTTATTGAACGTCAAAATCTAACAGCCGTTTGCAAAGCAGTTATGTCAATTTATCCTGGTGATTGGTTTTCCTGTAATATATTTAAAAGTACCTAGTCTAGATGAAGATATAGCTGTGATAGTCTAGTAGAACGCCGGCCTTCCACTCTGAAGGTACCGGGGTCGAATCCGGCCTGCACCAATGAATTTTTCAATACATGAGCAATTAGTATAACATCAATTAATATCACGTGCTCTGACGGTGAAGGAGAACATCGTGAAGAAACGACATATCTATGTGATGACTATCTGTAGTCGGCCTGCTATGTGGAATAGAGAAGGCAATGGAAATACCGATCTATTACAACTGACAAGTAAGTCGTCGTGTAGTTCATTACACATTTTGACCACGACCCTCAGTCATGAAGAAATACGACTTAGAAGAAGAAGAAGTCTAGATCAAGGTTTTAATTTGTGGTTTCACGTAGTGTTTTATCCTGTAGACGATTTTACAATGAGTTATTGGGCGGCAGTTCGGATGGATGGCGAAGGTTTTAGTTGAAATATCGTTTTCACCACATCGGAGATATAGGCGGGTGGGTACCGTTACATTTTTTTTTAATTATTCCGATATTCGAAGAACTTGTTTGAACTAACGAATAAAATATAGCGGATTCATGTAAATACCGGTCGCTGAACCCGATCCGCGCGAGAATAAATAAAATTTTATGGCAACTATTGGTATGTATATTTCTTCATAATATATATATGACTGGCTAAGAGTTTTTAGTTGAGTTTTACGTTACGACAAAGCGAAGAGATCAGCTTGATGGTCATTGCGCCCCAAATGAGGCACTTGTTAGGACATTAACACCATCATAAACATATCGATTATTTTGAACCCGAGTAATTTTCCTGCTTTATTAGGACTTACATACCGGAATTAAACTTTGTATAGATATATTACAATTAGGTATTGTGGTGTTACCTTTTTTGTAATTGTTGAGGCGACGAGACGAACAAGACGTTCATATGATGGTAAGTGATATGTTTCCTAATAACAAGGCACTGGTTAAGATGACACAGTACCATATTGCGCTCGTCGCCTTGAGATGTAAAGTGTTAAGTATCTTTACTTTAGTAATTTCACTAGCATACAGCGCCCTTCAAACCGGAACAAGGTAATGTTTGCACATTATTATTTGGCGGTTGCAATAGAAGCTGCGGTGGTTAGACAGTCTCCGGCAAATCTTTGTGCCGAAAACATCATTTGATACCGCTAAGTCT
>DWLS01007834.1:0-10387 GCA_018246255.1 Pachliopta kotzebuea | reverse complement strand
GGGGTCCCAGGAGCTATGCCTGCTGTTGAAATCGCCAGCGAGCAGAACAGAGGGGCCGAGATTGAGAAGGGCTTTGATATCGGCATTATACTAGTGCTAAGTGAACTAAAGTATTATTTGTGAAAACGCTCAGAAGAACGCTCTTCTTTCGACATGAATCATCGTCATCACTTCTGTTTCGCCTCCGACGACATATAATAATTAAGAGATGACAAAAAATTCTGCTAATTATAATTTTAAATAGATAAATATAAAGTTTTTTCATTAAAATTTGATATATACCCTACTACGTAATCTTCAATAATAAAAGGTAGCTGAATGGGGTTGAAATTCCGCACAGTTTTCATTCTCCAAGTAGAAGCGTTGTAATAGTTATGTTATATTTATATACATTAAATAGATCTTGACCTAAAAAGCATAATTAGCAATTTGAAGCGTAATAACAACTTCCTGTTGAACAAATAGAACAGTGCCGACATCCTGGAGCCTTTATAACAACGTAACATGATTCAATTACGTCCCTCGCAAATAACGCAAAACAAAGTCGCTGGCGCGTAGGTGTTGTCACCGGCGCGGCGACGGGACCCGCTAATTGGTGCCCATTGTCCCCGCCTGTAGTGTTCGTGACCGAAATGCTACGCTACAGACCCTCGGTGGGACTACTGACTCCATACTCCATGTACACATATCCGAGTACTGCATTGCAAGGCGAGAGAAAGTGGATATGTTTTAAGTTCAATCAAAATCTTAAATGTTCCCCTTTATCCAAGATTTGTAGTGAATAAAACCAAAATATATGCATTAATTGACGGCAACGGCATTTTTTATGGACGTTTCCTGGTCTCAAAAATAAACTAGTATCCAAGTTTCTGTAGCTATAATTGATAAGAGAATATTAAACTTGTTATGTCATTTTAAATTTTTATCTCATGTGTATCTTTGTCATTTTGTTAACATCTAAATTTTTCCAAATTTTTATAGGACTGCTTTAACATAGTGTTTTAAGATATGGCTGTACACGTGTGTAACTAGTTTACATACCTATTCTTATAATTGTTAATTTTAAGCTTGAATGTTTTGTATGTATTGCTGTTGGTGTGTCTAAATAAATAAATAAAAATGTTAAACCTCACGGCGGCGGATTTACTCCCTTCAATGCTGTATTTTTTCTAAACTATGCATTGATTAATGCTTGACTACGATCCCTCCTGGTGTTAAGTTGCTATGTATATGGTGGTAAATCTCATTAACATATTAGATGCCTATTCACTCTTGATTTGAAGACACCTTTATGATCTTTGGACGGGAACACTGACTTTCTAAAAAAAACGGATTTACAAATATGATCCATGATTCCCTAACTACTAGTTAAACCTATATTTCGGAAACTAGTTTCTGTCAAAATACAAATGCTAACGTCGTGATAGCCTAGTACTTTGGACACCGGCCTGCCACTCCGAAGGTACCCGATTCGAATCCAATGAATGTATAACACCAACTAATACCACGTGCTCTGACGGTGAAGAAGAACATCGTGAGGAAACCTACATATCTATGTGATGACCATCCGTCGGACTGTTATGTGGAATGGAGAAGTCAATACCAACACCACTACATTATAACTGACAAGGAACTGTCGTGTGGTTCACTACACATGATGACCACGACTCTCAGTCATGAAGAAATATGATTTAGAAGAAGAAGAGGATAAAACGTATGTAAAATGATAGAAAAAATATTAAATATAAATATTTAATATAATAACGTGTGTATATGTGTGTTTGAGTTTTGTATTGTATGTGCATGACAAATTTGTAGGTAAATCGTGAACAGATCTCGTGCTAAGTGCAAAGCTCTTCTTCTCTTCGTAAATCCAATTGTTTATTATAATGAGTGAAGGGAAAACGAATAATGAAAGAGTACTTTCAATACGATAAATATGCCTCGATTGTATAATACAGAATTTGCTGATGCAGATTTATTTTTTTTTAAAACAAAATCTGCATTCAAAAAATACATTGTTAGAGCTATTCTTGACAAAATTGAACACTAAACAACTAACTACCATATACTATAGACTATACACTAAATGAAATGCTATTTACTTTTTGTTAGATTTTCCACATTTTCTTTTCTTCTTTTTTTTCCCCTATTTACTTTCTTCGTTTGTAGTTTTTCTATTATTAAAATCAATTTTTTTTTATTAATGTTTTATCTGCGCTTACCAACATGTTATTAAGTTATATATGGAAACCTCTAATTAGCTTTACTTCTTAATATATTTATAGAAATTATTTTATATTGTCTACGATTTTGGTTTTCTGAATAAATAAAATAAAAATACTTTTAATGTCAAGACCTGAACTACTTCCGGCGGCAGAATGACTTCAAACGAAGTTTTCCTGCCGGACGATGTCCAGCTAGTACTTTCTATATGAAACGCGAAGTACGAACACACTATACTCTTGTTATGGTTACTGCATTTGACTACTAAATATATTTAAAAATATACATATTTACCACAAATCAAAGAAATTTACAAAAAACTGAGTTTGTAGCTATTTATATACATTTTACAATGTTTGTACATCGCTGGTATATGTGATAGGTAATAAGCTCGTATTACAGTTCACCAAGTCTCTAACTCTCGTGCAGTTAACATTACTGTATAACAATTAAAATATTTATAGTGTGTGTATGAGTAAAATAATTTATAATTCCAATGAAGTTGTAAGCTAGATATTTTTAACTAATCTCTATATACACATCTGGAAATGAGCAGTTTTGTTTTTAAAGGTCGATTGAACTGCTGCGAATTAACATACATCTAATACTACAACCTTAGAGAAGTTAAAAAAAACTATTATTATATTGAAAATAATTATATCCTCTCTTATTTACAATAAGATGTTAGCACAGATCAAAATTATCGACATAACTTTTTGTTTACTGGTAGTATGTATCTTTTACCTGAGATCGTCTGGGTATAACCACAGCTCCTATTTCCACCGCCAAATAGTAATGTGTAAAAATTACTGTGTTCCAGTTTGGAAGGTGGTGTTGGTACGTGAAATTACTGGGATAACGAGACTTGACACCTTACGTTTAAATAAGACAAGGTTAATGTTGCTGTTTATATCATCTTAACAAACGCTGCGTTATGGTAAAACGTATCATTTATCATCAGGTGAACATCTTACTCGTCTCGTCGCCTCGTCTATAATATAACTAAAAAAAATCATCATTTTAAGCCATCGACGTTTACTGCTAGATATAAATTTTGTGCTATTTGAACCCAATGAGTTCCAGGGAATCTGTTAATTCATAATGCTTTATCAAAATCTTTTTCAACGAGCATATTACTAGACAGTGCTTTCAAATCATCAGTTTCACCAACATTGAAACTGAAAAGGATTTATTACTTAAATTATTACGGAATCAAACGATCTGATTATCTATACTCTAGAACTAAATTTGTGTGTACTTAAAGTAAATTGTAAACTTGGTTGAGATTTAGGGTATATACTTCTGCCACAACTAGAGTACTCGTAGTACACATTACCTATTGCAGTATAGATTTATATATACATATAAAAATCGTACGTTTACGTCCGTGGACCACTCGCCGGGGGCTATGCTGAATGGCAAAAGGTTTTTAGGTAATTGGAACCCCGTACTCAACATTCTGGATTAATATTTTCCGTCAATTTTATGCACAAAAAAAACCTAATAGATTCCAAAAGCACTTTGTAATTTTCGAAAATATTCAATCAACTTGATTGATATTAAACAGGTAGTTTTTATTCCATTACGGAGATAAAATTCAGTTAGCAGATTGAAATATTGTATTAGACCGTCATGTTACAAATACATAATTTATTTTGTTTATTTAAGTCTCTAAATTTGTCACTTAAGTCATCAAGTCGGTTCATCATTTCAATATATTGATATCCACTTTAACATAAGCCTTTCCAATTCCTGTCTGAATAATGGGTATTATCTTCATCAGAAGATTCCTTGGTATCTTCATCAAAACGTCCATTGGAAATTGTACAATGTTTTAATTAAAACAGATAAAAACACAACTAATGATAATAAAAACATAGACGTATTAATTTAACTTCCATCGACGCCAGACAAAGCGCGAGTCTAAGCTATAACTTATAGAGCCCATGTACAAAATCACTCAAGACTCAGAAGGTAAATTATTGAAACTTATGACTGATCGCCATATTCCATCAATATCTAACCATTAAAATTTTAACAATCCGTGAGGCCATTTATCTTCAGCTAAACTAACGGTGAACCCCTTAATTACTTGTTTAACTGTGCCACCAATGCATCAATGTTACATCGAGTAGAAAAACGTATTAACATTAAAATTAGTTGGACCGTCCGTGATTCTTATCATGTGGTTAAAGGCTTAGGAAGGGCTTAGGAAGAATAGTTGTAAAACTAGAAAATATAATCTTACTACATTTTGTATTTTTGACAGAAGTATGCTTTTTTAAAATCCTCCTGGCTAGCTACTACCTACACATTGTAAATCTGTCCCATACCAGTATTACTGTAATCTAGATGAAAAGTATGAGAGCAGGGTATTCTGGTCGAGCACGCTTTACCAGCTTCAGCTTTAATATAAATTAAATCTTGTGGTATTTAAAGTAAGTAATAAAGAAATAGAAATTTATCCTGTGGAAGTAAAAAGAATTTTGGATAACAGATACTTTTCAGAGGAACCATTGATAAAGAATAATGATAATACTAAAACCAAAATTACAGTAGTACATTGATACATTTGATACATACATATATATACATAGTAGTACATTTGAGAATTTGTGACTTACCACATGGAACAGTTGCTGTACATTGGTGCCCACTCCCTACTACTATTTCGCAGCCACAATTTTTCTCGGTGTCTACAATGTCTTTCGGTTTTAATTTTGACCATCACAATAAGTTGACGCAAGTAATATTTGTCCTGCTGAAACACGTGTCCAATATATTCAACTTTTTGTTTTTTGGCTGTTTCTAATCCCCGAACTTGGCGACCAACTTCAGTAATGGAGAGGAATTCCAGAAGAAGTAGTCTTAAAATTAATGGCTTAGATCACTAATACTTTAGAAATAACAACGACCATAATAACTTTCAATTAAAAAGTAATCTGTTATATTTATTGGTATAAGCTGTAGAGGCATAACAAAATCAAATATTTAAGCAACTACAGGGATCTTAGCGTAAAATGATATTGGAAGAGACAATGACACTTAAAACGCTAAACAAGAGATGGTATAAGCAAACACATAACGAGGACATGCAATACAGATCGTTGGTAACAATCGTACGCAATCTAAAGCGGACCATCTAATCTTAAACGAAAATAATAGTTCCTCGCGAACTAAACCAACAAACAAATCGAGGACACACGAACACCCCGATACAGGATCCAATTAAGCAAGCACAATATTTGCCGGATGTACTGTACACAGAGCACGGCGCGTATGATATAGCGGCAGTCATTAAACATTCAATTAAGTAAAACGCATCGGCTGTTTGCCGTACACTCCGCGCGCCGCCGGTATTTGCCCACATTCAAATGCTGATGCGGCGGGGCCCGCTCACATTGGGCTACGCGACGGTAGTTCACATATAAGCACATTTGTCCCCCAGCAGTCAAAGAGTATCCGACGGAGGATCTACCTAAAACAAAAACCATGAAATCAATAGGCAGATTTCAGCTATTAGAGACCGTCTAGGTACTTCCGCAGCTCCTCTTGCAGCAGACAAACAGTAATGTAGAAATATTACCATATTCCGGTTTGAATGTATCTGTAAGCTAATCAAATTATTAGAGTAACGAGACAACATCCCAAGTCTCAAAGCGAAGATCGCAATATAGCGCTGTGTATACCATCTTAACCAGACTCTCTTTCGTATAGGCTAGGGTTTCACTTACCATTAGACCTTTCTCTTCTCGTTGTATAAAAATATACTATTATAATTAAATTGTCAAACACGAACCACTTCAACAAATGTTAAACTTACCCATAACCTGTTGCTATTCTTATTCCATAATTCAAGAAACAATGACCACATAGTGATAGTCTTATAACAGCTAGCCTGGGGGTTTCGAAAAAATCACCACTACTAACAAAAGCGACATCGGAATCGAAACAAGAACTTATGTATTACAAGGCATATACTTAGCAATTGTACTATGAAGGCAGATGAGTTCAAAAAACTATGATTTGTACGTCATCTTAAGATATTCATCCATTCTAAGTGGAACATGGTAAAGTTTGTCCACTACATAAGCAAGTGTAGGCGTCGTGGTATTATCCAAAATTTATTTAGAACAAATCACAAGGATTTCAAATATACGCTGTTTGTATCCAGAAATCTAGTTTTAGGTATTTACCGCTTATTAAAACAAAATAATGTTTACATCATCATTAAATGTTAGACAAAATTCAATTTAGTATTAAGCTTTTGAAACTATGATGTTTTTCAGGAGTTTTTGCTTTTAAATAAACTTGTCGTTGTTGCGCCAAAAATCTTTATAAGTCCTGGCTTTTTAACAAAATATTTAGATTCCAGGATTTCCTTTTAGTTTGTCATTAATGTTGTGTGTACACGGCAGCACACTTTGAACAGTCTCCTTTTTACCTTCTTAAGCGGCGCAAACGTCTCACCGTCGGCCGCTACACCTACTCTCATCACTTCACTCCTGTTCTTATTATGTGCCCAGCTCTGCATCTTTGTTTACAAAACCGTTAGCAGTGTACACTCAGAAACGAGGAACAGCGAGATCGTATTGTGAAAAGGATATTTTACATCTAACAAATGTGTTAATGAATGTTTCCTCCCCAACACGTCCTTTTAATTTATTTGCACGCGGAATCTAATTTGTCGCGATTTTATACAACGTTTATTTTGTTATACATTGTCAAAAAATTCTCTGTTCTTTACTTTGTATGTTTACTGGTTCATTATCTGGGGATATTAATTGTCTGAATTGAAAATTACTGACATGTGAGACTATTGTCAAATTAATCGCCAACCTTTTAAAAAGGAGAATAACTACTACAAGGTGAAGTAAGCTTGGTAGAAATAACCCATAGCAAAAAAGGCGCCTTTGCTTACACTTATGTCATAAATTTATTTTAAGGTTATTAACTGTATTGTAAGTTGTTAATGTGAGCCAATCAGTCAAGGAGAAGGTATGATGGGAACGTTATGTAAATCTGTTGTTTCATAATTTTGAATATCCAGGATTTAGAAGTAAAGGATTTCTATTTTTGTTCTTCATCTGTATTAGTCATAACACTTTAGTACATTATTAGTGCTTATGCGAACAACACAAATGTCTAACACATTTTGTATTCAGAGGACAAATTACAGAGATATAAGCGAGTGACCACCCCATCCTGCAATCAATTAATAGCACATGCGGTGAGAGCAAGGGAAATGCCTCATGTGTTTATCATAAAGTTTATATTTGAAAGTGAAATTAAATTTAGTTTTCGATATACTTTATAGTTAATGTGCGTCTTTAATAGAGAAACTAACGATATTATCCTTTGGAAACTCTCTCTATTCTGCGAATAATTTAATAGCCGATAGAGATGGAACGACAGAAGGAAATAGGATAAATGCAAATTGAAAAAAAGGAGAGAAACTCGGCCCCAACTGTACTGAGGAACGACTGTTGAAAACAAACAAATAATAAATATTTTAATGATAATATAAATACATATAGCATAAAACGATGCTGATCAGTATGGAGGCCTTCGGAGTAAGTGATTAATTGACAATGGCCACCTTTCGACTATTGACGATGATGAACATTACAATGCTTTTGAAATTCGGGACTAAATCTAATACAGCTACAAGCTGTATATTGTACTGCGTGCATCTTCATACATTTATCTTATAATGTCTCACCTCCAATCGAATTACTTCCCTCGTATAATATTTCAAGTGTATATCCTGCGCATTTGATCTACACGAGTAGAGCGCGAGATGCATTTCCACGATACACTTTATATCTCCGATGCATTACAAACTATAAATTTTTAAGGAGCCACAATAAATCCAATTTAATTAGTTCCAAACAAATAACTTCTCCCCGTAAGGATACGTATTTCCACGGCTGGTTATCTCAAATATCTCACTCCAAATATTTCCAATGCCTGGACACAAATAAATGAACAATATTATCTTATACTTATCTCCGCCTGGTTGCCTCCGCTGATATAATCTGAGACGCATCTGTCAAGTCATATTAACGCTCCAGTACAAACTGTGAGCGACGAGCGGGAGATGGGGAGGATGACGGTAAGAATAGAAATAGAAGGTTAGTATACGACGACGTATCTAAATCACAATTTAAACAACTTAAAATATTTTAAAAGTACGCTCAATTAAAAAAAAACTGTTAAGGAATTTGACGCTATTTGAAGTATGCATTTGTAATTCAAGTGTAACTTATGATAATGAAATTTTAACTAATCGTATTACTTTTGTTTAAGATGTCCCTGAAGAAGTTGCGGGACCCAAACCAACCTCAAATGCTCGCAGTGTATCCGTCTATTCAGCAAATGAGGATCTGACTCCCAACCAATCCGCATTGAACCAGTGCGGTCAAATCCCTCTATTATTGGAGGAAGCCTATGTCTAGCAATAGATGCTTATCGGCGGATAAAGAAATTACATTTGTAATCATATAAATAAGTTTCTTTTTTAACATCCTGTTTAGATATGAGTCAAGAAGTAAACAAGCTATTAGTTTACTAAAAGAGCAGTTTTAACTTGACAGGATATCTACTAATTCGATGCGGGCATGTGTATCACATGACATCAGATAAATTTGTTCGCTTAAATGCTTAGTATTAATTAGCTAGCTGTATTATTGATAACTTCTCGCTTCTCCTGCCGCTGCTGCCTCCGCTGAAGCTGATGAATTAGAATCTTCGGAGCTGTACCCCTTTAGAAAGTAATACGACATCATTTATGCCGGTGGCGCGCGGTGCACGCGAGGCACGACCTGAAGACGCTCGTCATCTTATCGTTTTGGATAGTTGTCGTGGATTAACATTCACTGTACTCCGTCGGTGGCCCTTGTGTTAATGAATGGGTACCTTTAACGTACCAAATTGCCCCATTAAAACAAAATCATATCGATACCGGCGAGGAAAATATTTTTACTGGTCCAACATTGATTAAATGTGACAACTTTGTTTAAAGGTTACTTGGAAATAGTTCTGGTGCTCTTCCTAGTAAAATGCATTACATATAACCCTAGTATTATTATTATACTATTTTGGACTATTTTGTATTGATATTTATACACATTTTTGGATAAACAAACTAATTTTTATTTGTATCGATTGATAAAAAATTTATGAAGGTTAAACCAAATAATGATTTCCTATGCATTTGTTAATATTAATGTAAATAATAACTGACTAGAAAAATAGCCTGACTATTGTAAAGATGATAAAGGGTGATAGGTTCCCCAATTTATCACTATAGTAAATATTTCACACTTTATCCGGAAGACAAAATTCATTTCTGTAACTGTAGCTGATGTTTTATATAATTGTTACCACATTTAAATATTTTAAACGAGAGTGATTTTATTTAGATAATCTGAAATTAGTTCAATAGAAATCAATAATTCGATTAGCAAAAGAGCAGCAAGCGTCAATACCATCCCACGTGTGTACCTCATCCACCTCTACGAGTATTATTAAATCGCGTATAATTGGTGTGTCATGGGACTTAACGTCCCATCTGCCACCAATTATACGTCACGTCTTTTCTTTAAGAACGTAAATCCTGTTTAGGGTCTCACAAGGTTATTTATGTTTTCAATGTTGAAAATAGTTTATAGGTTTTTAAATAACTCTTAATTTTAATTTCAGCTGACATAGTACGTATTTTAAACCTAATTAAACTGTTGCTAAGTCTCAGTTTTTTTATTTGCCTTCCGTCTTCGTATTTTGGGTTAGGGTCTATTCATTTTTGTATTTTGTTTTCTCGTTTTCTTTTACTTAGTTTTCTTTCTCTCTGCTTTCACGCCTTTATTCCTTCTAAAATCTTTCATATCTTTTATTACACTTCAATATCTTCTATCATGCATCAAATCTCAGACCAGACTCGCCGCGTTTTTACAGTTTTTTAAATATTATATCCCTTATTTCTATTATAATTCCTAAGGTCTCTGTTGCTGGACATCGTCTAAGTATGTACCATCGCAGGTTTTTTTTTTTTTTTTTTTAACATATGAGGGGCAAACGAGAAAGACGGGTCACCTGATGGTAATTGATTCACCGCCCCCCACGGTCACTAGCGATGCCAGTGCGTTGCCTACCCTTGAGA
>DWLS01007833.1:0-10388 GCA_018246255.1 Pachliopta kotzebuea | reverse complement strand
ATTTTGCAGTTATTATCACTAAATGTTTTTTAATTTGCAATTGAGCATTGTTTTGACATTGTCAGGCTCAAAAAGACTCGTAATCAGAGCTTTAAAAACATTTCCAAAAAAAAAATTGACACTGTCAATGTCAATTGACATGTCATTGTTTTAATTTGTTTATAAACCCAAGAATTTAATTTAATTGACTATTGAAAATATTAAAAGTAAAATTGTTAAATTCGCAATTTTATATTACACTAGAAAATAATTAAAATGAGGCGACGCGCAGGAGTTGGAGCTATACAAAAGCAGAAATTAGAACAAGAAAAGTACAAAGAGAAAAGCTCTGAAATGCAAGAAAATCAATTTCAACAGATGTCTAAGCAATTAGAGGTATTCAGAGAAAATCTTGAAGATTTTGCTTCTAAGCATAAAAATGAAATAAAAAAGAATGCACAATTTAGAAGGCAATTCCAAGAAATGTGTGCTGCTATTGGTGTGGATCCTCTTGCATCTGGAAAGGGATTTTGGTCAGTGTTAGGTAAGTTTTGGTATATTCTTTATAGTCTATCGTTTACGATATTTGTGTATTCCTAAATTTCATTTATTATTGATATAAGTAAAACATCCTCTTGGTAAAATATTAAATAAAAATACTGAACTAATAATAAGTGACGAGGCACGTTACTCTAAGGACTGACGGCCGATGGGGCCGTAAGGTTTTAGAGTGGTGGCCATATACCTGTAAACGTATTGCTGGAAGGTCCCTTATGAGGTGAACTGACAATCTGGAGAAGGATGTGTGAATACGCTGAATGCTTATAGCGCAGGTCCAATTGAAATGGATATCTTTAAGGGAATTCTATGTCCAGCAGTTGGTCTTTATTGGCTGATAAAGATGATGATCATGTACTGAACTACCATTTTAATTTTATTTCATGTGACACAGATAACTATTAATTAGTTCTGTTCATAATGGATTATACACTGTACTATTTTCTGTTAACAACTTAACTTATGAGTTAGTTCAAGCGTGCAAACAAACTAACAAAGCGTGCAAAAAAACTAAGTGCACACTTAAGATTATTTGAGGCGCATTGTGAACGCAATATTTTATGCAGCTATAATTATTTTTAATATAATTGAGAATTAAGAATAACAATGTGTAAGCTAAGAATAAAAATAATAATATTGAATTTTCTCATTTACATAGGATCTTAAAGGCCAAAAACTTGTTAATTTAACAATAAAATATAGCCCATTTTAATCAAATGCTAGTATTATTATTTCTGTTACTAAAGTTCACCTGATAGTAGGTAAGACGCTAGCCAATGACAAGGTGGTGCTGGTAAAGATGTTATACACTGCACCACATTGCATCATCAATGCAATTATCATTGTGAGATGTAAGGTCCTCTTTATCCTATTAACTTATGTTATTAAAATATTAAAATTAGAACACAATTCAAATATAAATGTTGATTATGTTAGGTAGGTAAAAAAAAAGGTAGTGCTGTGGATTACACAAAAATAAAAAATAAAAATCAATAAAATCAGACAAAATACATATAGAATTATTGAATACATATATTTATATCAGTTCCTCAGTAATAGAGATGTGGGAGATGCATGATAGATTGGTGTGAACTTTTAGTAGAAGCCAGTGCAGTGCATATTTAGCAGTGGATGGTGATGATATATAAATGTATTTGAAAGTATGGCTTTTAACCAGTAAATTTTCCTAATGTTATGAAGCTATAAAGTCATATGTATTAATCAAAAATTGACCCCAGGTTGTGACAATGGCACAGTAAATGGTCAAACATAAATAATCCAAATTCCCGTCATGATTTTGGATTTTCGCTTCTGTATGTGTATATTTCCATTAAATATACTGTTAACAAACTTACCTAATTGTTATTTATTTTTTTTAAAAATCTTCAGGTTATAAAAAGGAATATAAACTTTTCTCTAAACTTTAAGATATTGCAAGTTTTAAAACTAGGTGGATCATAAAGTGTAAATAGTGTACATTAAGAAATAAACATAGTTTTATTTTATTTTCAAATTAATGTTATTAACTATATTTAAGAGATATAAAAACTAAGATTTTAATTAGTCATCCCTGGTGGGGATCGAACCCACGACCTTTGGATTAGAAGTCCAACGCGCTATCCTCTGCGCCACAGGGACATGTAATATTGAGTTAAATTTTATGGTATTAAATTAAATTGGCGGACCGACGATCCGGTAAAGGTACCGTGAAACCGCTGGATGATTGACAGCGCAGTACCCATCGATGTGGAGATCTTTATGGGCAGCCTATGTTAGCAGTGGGAGTTATTCGGCAGACGATGAAGTAAATTCATAAACCTTTTCATTTGAAAATATTATTGTTAAACTTTTGCTACATTTTGGCTGGACCATTGTTTATGACCATAATTTTCTTAGGATATCAAACCCATGTACTTGTACAAATTCTCTTTCTTTTTATACTTCTAAGCTCTTTATAATATTGGAATTTCGTTTAAATTATTGATTATAAATTTAAATTCTTAATGACTAGATTTTATTGTAAAAATGTATCTCGTTGTAGTGATTATAAATTGTGGTATTTATGTAAGTTGATATCTCTTTAGAGCTAGGGTTACTGTCATAGCCCTGCATGTGGAGAAGTTTAAGTGGTAAAAGGGCACATAGCTCTTGGAACCGCTGGACTTTGGAGAATACAAAGTGCTGGAATGGCGACCTGTTAAAATGATGATGAAATTTGATGTAATATTGCGTAAGATTATGTTCTGGGTCTTCCCAAAAGTAATTGAGATTAGATAAAATTTAAACTATTGCTTTGTTTAACTATTTAACAAACGGGAGCCATCGTAAGTTTATAATAAAATAACATAAAATGAAATAGGTTTTTGATTCTCACCACTAACCAAATAAATTTACAAAAAAGAGTTTCAAGTTATCAATTAACATTTCATAATATAGTTGTGGTTCTCTGGTGCCAGTGATTTATATAAACCCGTGTTACAGGTCACCAGGTCTACAACTCCAATGTGGTTAACATTATTGTTAATTTAAATAAACAAGATTGTTTATTTATTTATACTTTTTTCACACAAACAAAACATGAGAGAAAAATTTCATAAATGAGACACTGTAAACAAAAAGGCAGACAAAACCCCACAAGGCTTTCTCTTCAGCCTATCCCAGGGAGAGCTGATACCTTCCTTTTCCTAATGAGCTACGAAAGAATACGAACCCACTTCGTAATTTCTATCCGCCCCGGGTTCAATGGGTAGTTAGGGATTCCACACTAAAAGTCCGCGAAGCCCAAAAATCCTTTCAGTCGCCTTGAGCGACAGGCAGGTTTTACCTTAGGCCTATTCTTGGTAGCCCGCGACTACATTGTTAATTATAGTTACACCTGGTAGTAGTAATATAAGTAATATACAACATCGTTGCAGGTATCGGTGACTTCTATTACGAATTGGGTGTGCAGATAGTGGAAGTGTGTTTGGCAACAAACTATAAGAACGGCGGCCTGATAACATTGGACGAGTTGAGGAGCAGACTGGTGGCTGCGCGCGGACGGGCAAAGAAGCATCAGGACATCACCAACGAGGACTTGTTGGCGGCTGTTAAAAAGCTCCGGATTTTTGGGAATGGGTGAGGACTATCTTTGTGCAGGTCTTCTCTCCGTCTGATCAGATGGATTCTATAAGCGCAATTGGAATTTAACATAAAATTTTATTGTATGGCTCATTTTAGATTTTCAGTGATACCTATTGGTAAAGGCAAATGGCTTGTTCAATCAGTGCCGGGGGAACTAAACCTGGACCAGACCTTAGTTCTGCAGAAAGCGAGCGGATTGGGCACGGCGTGGGTGTCATCTAGTATACTCACGGGAGATTTAGGGTCAGTATTGCATAATATACCATTTTTTTATTTCATTCTATTTCTGTTATATATGCAACGATCATTGTGCATCATTTGAATAGCTATTATAAATACAAGAGTAAAAACTCTTAAGGCCTACGTTCTAAGATGACTAGAACATATCTAACATGCGACCAAAAAGAGGTATGTAAGAGTTTTAACAATTTGTTATTCGTGTATTCATTCGCACGCAATGTGGCAATGTAACGCAAGCAATTGAAATGATGTAAACTTTCTTTTATATTCATAAGGAAACTTGATAAAAGACTTGCTTGTTTCTATTAGTTATGTTAAATTAATATTTCTTTAAATGTAAAAACTTGTTTATTATTTTAAGAATAAATAAAAAGGAGTGAAAGATTGTGTTTTCCATACTATTAAGCAAGCACGATCAATCAAGTATAAGACTCATCTTCGTCGTCGTCGTCAGAGGCAGAAATGAGAGGAGGCAGATCTTCTCCTAGTTCCGTCCTGACACTGATCGATATATAAAACCGAACTTGAAAGATATACTTAAAATATTTCTTTTACAGGTGGAACGAAACGAGGGCCGAAAACGCCCTTAATCACATGGTGAAGGAAGGCCTGGCTTGGATTGACACACAAGATTCGAGCGAAACTTTGTATTGGTTCCCCAGTATGTTTGCGGAGTGCGTGTCCGCGTAATATATGCATAGCCAACAATTTTTTCACATAATTTTGACTTGAAGATAAGTGAAACCCATAACAATGCAGCGCCAGTTAACATGCACCACATTGTGCTCGTCGCTTCGAAACCTAAGATGTCATGCCTTGTTACCCCAGCAATTTCATCAGCTACAGTGCTTTTCAAAATAGCTTAGTGCTGAGCTGGTACCTCTCTAGACTGTCTACTTAAATAGAGACCTACCACCAAAATAATTATGTATTTAAAATATTAAATTATTTACCGTTGAATCTGTTGTTTTTTTTAACATGAAAACACCATCCGTGTAAATAACAGATTCTGTAAGTTTGTCTATATATATATATACTTACTAGATGGCGCTAAAACTTTCTACCTCGGGCAATTTCATAATGATTGGAAAACAGTAAAATTTAAGTCCTAATTATCGTATACACAACCATTTACGTAACCTGGGATAGAATCTGGAACATTGTGTGAAGTAAACTAGCAGGTTAGCCTGGACGCCACGGTAGTAGTTAAAAAGTACAAGATTTTGTAATGAGAGTATATGTATATGAGAAAAATTAAATGGCTTTTTGTTATAAATAAAATAAAACAACAAAACTTAATATAATTGCACTGGATTCGATAAATATTAACTGCTCGTGCTGTCATCATTCCCCTGTGATCCGATCAGAGGCAGCTTCAGTTTGGATCTCAGCTCATTGTTCTCTTTGAACAAAGCCTCCA
This sequence comes from Pachliopta kotzebuea, assembly GCA_018246255.1. Classification (NCBI taxonomy): domain Eukaryota; kingdom Metazoa; phylum Arthropoda; class Insecta; order Lepidoptera; family Papilionidae; genus Pachliopta; species Pachliopta kotzebuea. Next base: position 5,068 of record DWLS01007833.1, on the reverse strand, counting down.
AATTCTTCTTCAATTTCGCCGTCATGTCGACGTAAGAATCTTTCCACCTGAAATAAGTTTCAGAAAAAATTATTCAGTGGTCTTTATTGCCGGAGACCGTCTAGGATGGTACCACCGCAATGTTTATATCTCCCTCGAAACAGTAGTATAGTAACATTACTGTATATCGGTTTGAAGGGCGCTGTAAGCTAGTGAAATTACTGAAGTAACGAGTTAACATATTATGTCTCATAAAGCACAACGCCTTGCAGTATATTATATATAATTAGCGCCTTAAAGTTGTAGGAAATTTCACTTACCATCAGCTTAACTTCTCACTCGTCTCGACGCTTCAGAGAATAAGAAAATTTAAATTTTTATTGTAGTTAAAAATCATTTAAAATAAGAACATTAAATTCATTTCTTTAATAATCGTTTTATTAAACGCCCAAAAAGTAGACCCGAAGTTAACGATTGTCTGTGAGTATTGTTGTAGTTGAATGCATTTATATTTTAATGAAAATAGCTGATTTTAAACCTTCAAAGAATCATCTGATTTTATTTGATTACATTACATTGATTACAGAAAACTGTGAAAATATTAATCAGTTGATATTTCTAATAAAGCGGTGATCGCTAGCGTTGTTACTTCGTTGTACTGAGCTTGAGCTCAACATGAGACAAAATATTGTGAGCGATATGTTCGAAGTACAAGAGTAAATGGCCTTGACTTTTATCGTTGTGGAAGAAAACTAGGAGCCGCTGCTAAAATATTACATTTTTTTAATAGAAAGACTATGTGAATTTCTTATAGGTTAATTTACTACTTACTTTCTGTTCAGTTCCATTTGATTTTCCAAGTGCTTATTCAGCTCAATCAGTTCTTCTTCCTTTGTTGATATCATCCTTAAAAGGACAAATAAATTTTTGAACATTACTTTAATACATAAACATGAAAAATTCTGCATTTGGAGTACATAAGAATGAGTTACTAAATTGCCAGCTATTTTTCGCAACCAGGTTTGTCTTCACCCAGTGGGAGAGTATCGTTTAGAGATTCCTCTCAAACAAAAATTATGCTATTCTGCTATACTTATCTTAGGGAAAAGGTTAAAACATTTTATTAGTCAGATACGAACTTGTGACTGAGTTCTGTTCTGGAGGCAAGCATTGTTTGCAGCCGAGTCACCATGCTGTGTGTTTCATTCAAAGACTTTTGCAGGTGTTCCACTTGAAGTCTGAAAAGAAAAATATCGAAAGTTTCTATTTATGTTCACTGAGCATCTTAGGACAAAAAATCCAATATTGTCAGAGGCTACATTTCATTATAAGTCGATATGCCCAAGGAGCAATTAACAGTCCAGATTTTTTTTCTACAATAAGCTACCACTTCAATATCAAGTACTGTTAAGTAATAATGAGATCGTGGATGATAAAGCGTGCTCGTCCAGATTACTTTGGTTCTAATATTTTGAGACTTTTTTTAAAGCAAATTACAATGTAATTGTGGTAGTTAGCCAGGCAAGTTTTTAAAGATCCTATCATCGATGAAACCCTACAACATCCCTGAAATCGAACCAGGGACTACCGTGTTACGATGCAAGTGGCTAGTCACTGCGATACGGAGGCAGAGTTCGATAATTTGCTGAACGACGTACTTTAGTTCATCGCGTTGCGTTTTTAGTAAATTTTCCTCCCAATCTCGTCGTTTCGTCTCCCGGTTGTGGATACCTTGCATCCTTTGTACGTCAATTGCTAGACATCGCTTCTCGCACACCAACTGGATATTACGCCGCTCCGACGCGACCTGATAACATGTAAAGTACATTACACTTTTTCATTAGGCTTTTTTTACATAATGCCTTCATATTTTTTCTACTATTGAAATTCCGAGCCTTCTCTTAAAAGGAGTGTCAAGGTTGCTGTTGTTCTTGGAATAGGGCGGTTTCATTAAGGAGTTTTATATACTGGAAGTTCAAACTCATTGGGGATCGAACTCACGCCTCTGCGAGATATAGAGCGCATACGACCATTTTACAATGTTAGATATAGTTTCTATTAAATTCCTAGAAAATTTATGCGTAAAATTATTTACCAGCTCCTGGAACATAGCTTCCAATCGCTCTTCAGCCAAAGCCAGCTTCGGATCAACCGTCTTCAAATTATCCTTTTGTTGTTTTATATAGTTTTCGTTTGCGTCTTGTAGAATTTTGTTGTCTCTGAAAAACAACTCAAAAATATTGTATGTTTTCATTATTTGAAATCAATTTCACATGATTTGAAGTGAATATGAATCCGTCGAAAGAGGAGCGAATATTACCAAGCTTCGGAATACGGTAAATAACAAAAACAGTGACATTAAGCCAAAATAGAGTATTTAATTCATTACAGGAGTTACATCAGGACCGACGTAAGTATTTAATATAATAACTGAATGATTGAAATTGGTCTGGCTATTGAGGATTCACAATACAACAAGGTGTACTGATGATATGGTGAAAGTGTGGGAAATCATCAAGTGAGACCTACGCTCAACAATGTACTCAGCAGGATCCAGAACAAAATGTAATATAACAACTAGACTCAATGATTAACTTAATAAGATTACAACCCAGTTTTTTAAGTCAATAGGTCATTAAATATATACACCTAATCTTAGACATTCCTTGAATGCAGCCGGAAATCGATATGAAAGGCTTATGTCCAGTAGTGGACAACAATAAATCGAAAGGATGATGATGAACCTCACTTTTTTTTTTCGTGTGTAACAAAGATGCTGCTGGACGCATGCACATCCCACGCGCAGAGCCGGCGATGGGATAGTGTCGGACTCCGACCGACTAAAAAATCTTCACACGGTACTCCAGTCTCGTCCGAATTTATACGGGGATGTACCTCACCTTAGTGTTTTATTCAATAGCGTTCCTTTTTCTACCAGCTCCGCATCTAAGCTCCTTATATGTTCCAACATATCTGACACTTTTTCATTGCATTTTTCTTTCACTTCTTCTAACTCTATTCTGAATTTTTTTTCTGAATCTTCTCTTATTTTCGAAAGATTTTGTTGAAGTTGTGATATAACACCTAAAATTTTTCTGTATCAAATGGTAGCAGAGAGATAGTAAATTACATAAGTTAACAAGTGACGAATTTCTCACCTGTTAGTTCCGCAATTTTCTTATAAGCTTCATTCTTTTGTGCTGAAACTACATCAAAGAGCTGCAGAGCTTCAGCTACCTAGAAGTTGGCATTAATGAAAACAATACTTTATTGTCATTGAACATAAGTTTTTGCATTATTATACGTAAAAATTAAAAATTAATTGATTACGTATTTCTCTGATATATTGCAATAAACCTTAGATAAGGGAATTGAAAGTGGAAAACAGTTTATTATTATTTTTACAGAATGAACTTTCGTACCAACCTTAGATTTAGCTTCTACTTCCTTCCTTATTTTATTAACACTTTCTTTTTGACATGCAATTAACTGTTGTCTTACATCTTCGTTATTTTTCTGCTCCGCAGCTAAATTTATTTTAAATTCCTCTAAATTTTTTTCTGATACGTTTACTTTAATTTCTAAATCTTTGCCCCGTTCTTTGTACGATTGTATTTCTTTTTGTGCATTTTTTAACTCTGATTTTAATATTTCATATTCTTTTTCTAGTTTCTTGTGTTTAATTTCTAATTCAACGTAGTCGGTTAAAGATGTTTCGAGCTTAAGTTCTAAACTTCGTTTATCCTCTACAGTGGTCTAATAAAATATTATTTAAGTTACTTTAGAACGAAAAACATAATTAAATTTATACGAGGGAAATACTCACATCTCTAGATCTTCTGTTTTCGTAAATTTGATAAGTTTTTAGCTCTTTATCGAGTGCATCGATTGTTTTTTGCGATGTTTGCCATAGAATGTGTAAAGAATCTCGTTCCTGTAAAAAATTGTTAAAAGGATTAAGGCAAAACTTTTTAATTTAATGTAAAGAAAAATATCGTAGCTAAAAACATTCACGACCATTTTTGCGTTTAATGTTATGCGGAAGACGATAATTATATTAACTTCGTTAAAAATAGCATTTTATTATAATTTGTACGATTTTGAATTTATTTTTTCTATATTAAGAATACTTAAACTGAAATAATTACACATACGCTAATGAACTAAAACAAGCATAATGGTTAACTAGCCCGCATTTTAAAAATAAATATTTCCGTTGGTAAAATACGGAAAGTCTGATAACTAGAATCAAGGACTATGATTACGAGCATTACGTGTGCGGGTAAAGTGAAAGTATATAAGCCTGATAACTGATTAAAAACTACCCCAATTTTGGTAGTAAAAGCCAAGCTAAAATCAAGTTAAGATGTAATAAAACAGCATTAGAGTTATTTATATGGCTGCTGACCATGTATTTTCTAAGAAAAACTATGGTCGGTAATCATATACTAAATGACATTGATCGAGAGAAAATTAATGAAAAATTATTACGTACATCAATATCATTAAGTAGATAGATATTTATGATAAACATATTACAAAAGCAAAATTTAAAAATGTACCACCTTACCAAACATACTTACCTTTGTGAGTAAACCAATTTGTTTTCTTAAATCACCGAGTTCTTTCTCATGATTATTGTCTTGCTGAGCATGTTGAAGCTTTTCATTTAAAAGTATTCCTACTTGATGAGAAAGTTTTTGGTTATCGGCTATTAGAGTTTTTATTTCTTGTTCAATTATTACTTGATTTTGCTATAAAAATTTAAATATTGTACATTATGCAGGCTATATTAATAACATAAACATTTTCAATAAATTAATAACATAATTACTCTATAAAATTCGTTTTCAGTCTGTAAATCTTCGAAGTTATTATTTTCCATAACACGAAATTAATTTAAAGTATCAAACATACTTTGGGTGTTTTTATTATATATAAATAAATTTTGTTTTTTCTAAAAAATTATCTAAATATAATGATTTCAATTAAATTAGGTCATAATCAAACTACGTCAACATTTTGTTTACATTTCCCGCGACCAATTGTCAATTTTGGTTGCTATGGAGCACGAGTTCAATTATAAAAC
>DWLS01007832.1:0-10388 GCA_018246255.1 Pachliopta kotzebuea | reverse complement strand
ACTAAACCTACCGCGAAAGCCATCAGCCGTTATGAATGGGATGCCCCGGATCTGTCAGCGACAGGGCACCCCAACGAAGCTTTTTAAAAACCTTACGGTTTTTTAAGGTAATACAAAAATAATGAGAGATATTCCATAGACAAACTAGACATGTATAACAGATTATCAACTTCTTTATTTTTGAGAAATAATTTTTTTTATTATATACATACTAGTAATCGATTGATATGATGTAGATGATAGTCGTTATAAATTTTTCTGTTATAATATATTAATAAGTAATAATCTGTAATCAGTCGTACAAATTAAAAAATACAGTTAGCTACATTTAATAAAATAATCTTTATTACGTTTGTCAAATATTTCATTAAATTCCTTTTAAAAAGAAAATAATTAATGCTAGTGTTTCATTTTTATGGTCTAATGTGTGTACGTCGTAACTGCTATGTCTACAGACACTCCGTCTGTATGATCAAAAATACTAACATCCACTGTGTCTATGAACTCATCATCGGAGTCGTGCCGCGTCCGGGGTGGCGAAGCACTGCGCTGAGGGGATGATGTGCCGCTCACCGAACGGGAACCTGGTGATGATCATTCATAACCATAACATGTCCACATTAAGCCCATTGCATAAACAAATAATCCAGATATTTAAATAACAAGTGTTTTACCTTAAAATAGGAAGTACCTTATTTTGTACAAGTTATGTATCTTTCACTGCTTAGTAAAGAGATAAAAGTACAACATTTGAAAAAAAACATGAACGTCTGTCAGTGGTTACAGGTCGATTAAAGGTCAACCCGCGGCAGCTGCAGTTTGTCTCACATATTTTATTTAAGTAGAAAGACAGAAAATTAAGTTGCCTTGACATATATTTTGCAGGTGTTGTGTAATAACTATCCTATTGTCAAACTCCCATACCATTCAGCTAAAACGTATAATGTTTAGGTTTTTCTAAGTCTAATGACCAGTAGTATCTACAAAATACAAGTGACTCTAATGCAATATCAAAATGGCAGGATATAAAAAACTTTCTCCAGTAACGCTAAGGTCCCTACTTCGATGATTCAAAACCAAGACTAGCACCATATTTTATGTTATATTTCAGTTATCAACATAAGAGAGTTACCTAAGTATTCTGAGCAAGCTCCGTATCCCTTAACATCATGTAAAATTAAAATTTAGCCCGAAAGTAATTTTAAAAAATTGCACTTACAAACTGGTGTGTTGTGTTCGGAACGTACGCGCGCGAGCACGTCACCCGCGACCAGCTCCAGGTCGTTATTGGGGAAACCCTGCTCATCGTCATCTACCGATAAGAAGGAAGCGACATCCGAGTTGTATGACATCGTCTCCACAATCTGGTAAAATATCAAAGAAATGTGCAGACACTTTTGTTTCAACGACCTTCGATGACCAATAATTTTAAGATTATCACACAATGTCAGTTTATCTTCACTGTATTTCCGGTCATTAAAATAACCTACACTATTTAGATATGACAAATAAACTGGATAGGACCAGTATCACATTTGCCGGGGAACTTTTTCTCCTCAGGTAAAAGATCTAATTATTCTCAAACTCACCAGCTTATTCAAAAACGAAAGAGTACAGCAAGAAAAAGATGTATAAACTCTAATGAATACAAAATCGTATTTACAAGGTACATACAAAAACAACGATATCGAAAAAGTACGGTGAGAAAAAAATATATAATGAAGATAATGTATTTGTGTCACGAGAATTTTTTTTCTTATTTATATTTCAAACACTTTATATAGCATATAACATAACAATCTGTCAACATACATGCGGACTCATTATGCAGATTTCGTTCAGCTTTATACTTAGGGAATTCAATTTAACTACTGTTTTACCATTATTATTACCTTTTTCTTGTAACTGCCTATCATGTTTATTTTTTACAATACCCGTATTTTTTTGTTCTCCCTAACCTAACTTTTATGTCCAGAAAGAGTATATGGGAATTCTATGTTTACATTTTAACAATCATGTCAACAATCAGTCTCTTTTCATGATTACTTTGTGTACTTTAGATAATGTGAGTGTATGATTGATTGTAACGCTTATAAATAAATTTAATATAATATATTATAATATTTATATACCTTGTGCAATTCGTCCACGTACGCCAGCATCGCCTCCTCTTTTGTCATATTACCTAATTTGTTCCATGACTCCCACTTTGCCCTAATAAAAAATATATAAAAATAGTTTTAAGCAACATGTTTAATATTAAAGACTTTATTGTTATAAATAACACAAAAAATGCTATCTTACCTGTTGACTACATCCCAAAAGCCTGGTTTTGGCTTATCACATGGCCCTTCTGTAGCTTGTTTGTAATAACTGTAGAATCTCAGCATCAGTTCATTGCTCGGCTGATATGAACCTGATCGCAAAATAGTTTATCTAAACATTACAGTTCAAAACGTTATCAAACTTATATGTGTACACAACAACCTAGTAATACACTACAAACAAAACAATTTAGATAATGGCTTGATTTTGTGTTACCACAGGTCTGAAACTGGTAATGACAGACCAATCCGCACGCAAAAGCCAGCCTAAAACTGATCACAACTCTCAGAAAAATAAGACCAATCCTAGAGTAAGCCTGGAAATATTTTGGTATGTCTGTATCTAGCTATGAGCATCTACCAGTAGATTATAATAATGATTTAAATTATAATTTAGTCATCTCACCGTTAATATAAAAGACTTCAGACTTCATATTCTAAGTGGTAAATATTCTCTGGTAAAATAGCGATTGTGTTTATTGCTTAGTGGAAAATTCATTGAAAATAAACAGGAAATTTTAAACTTCTACAGACAGACATTTTTCAGCTTTCTATAGACAGTTTCTACACAAGTCTGTTTAAAGATAATAAATTGTGAGTCAATAGTGTAAACGCTAACATGAGACAAGCGTTCAAATATTGAATGTAGAAATCTTTAGCTCCATATGTCAGATATAAATATTTAGTACTATTATGTTATAAATTCAGAAAATATTGTTAGTTATAAAATTTAATGAGAATTTCAAGGGCAAAGAACAAAACCAATAATGTATCCAGTTTTTACTTACACTACTAAATATTAACAAACATAAGTAAGCATGTTTTTTTTTACAAATGTAGTATAATTATTCACTGAGGTCTATGTCTCAATTTCTGGTGCCCGTCAAGGTAGATACCACCGTAGCCCATACTGCAATGGACAAACAGAACTGTGCAAAGATTACCGCGTCCAGGTTTAAAGGGTGCTGTAGCTAATGAAATTAGTGGGGTAACTAGACAACATCTCATGTCTTAATGGGACGATCGCAATGTGGTGCTGTGTATACCATCTTAAGCAACGCCAAATTGTTATGGACTAGTGTATCATTTATCATCAGGTGAAAACCTGACTCTTTTCGTCGCCTTGTCGAATAAAAAATATTATTGTTTGAAAAAAAAATACATAAATCTTATAGTGATATTAACTTCTTAAATCATTTAAAATTCTTACATTCTATCACATATTAAGAATGACTTAACTGATTGTAAATCGAATTACTAAAACACTTCTGCAAATAAAATTTTGACCCCGTACAAGTATTTTTAATGTTATACCTTACGTAACATGAATAATTAAACAATATTAAAAAGATCGGATATTCATAAACATATTCATGATAAAACATAAACAACGGCCTTCATCATTCGAATTCCGCGGTCAGTATCAATAAAAAACATTATAATCATTAAATTATCTCTTTCTAGATTATTCTGTTTTTTTATTTATCAAGACAAACAGCGATTATAATCAAATAACAATAAAAAAAACATTTCGTATAGGTTTCATTTAATATTAATACATGATTACTTGCAAGCAAGGCGTTCATTAACCTGGTGGTGAGTGATGCCTTTGCCCATAACATGTCGCTGGTTAAGATGGTATATACAGCACCACATTGCGCTCATTGCTTTAAGGTGTTAAGTCTCCTTAACCCAGTAATTTCATTATCTACATCACGATTCAAACCGGAATACAGTAATGTTTGGACACTGCTGTTTGTGGATAAAAATTGGAGATGCAGTTGTACCCGCGTAAACGGTCTCCGGCAACAGAGATCTACCACCAGTAAAAGACGCTGTAATCATTGTATGATAACTTCAAGGTCATCCTACCTTGAACCCGATCAAAGAAATGTGTTCTAGTGCCAAATGATTTAAATGACCAACCGTTTCTTTATTGGATTCTCTTCATAGGGCCTACATACTTGAGAACTAGTGTCATAATCAAAGAAATTTATAGATTAATATTGTACTATTTCTTATATCTTTTTACTTGTCACTATCAAGTTCTTAAGTGAACCTATTTTTTAGATAGTTACTTGTTATATGCTTATTTTACAGGTGGTGGTAGGTCCTTGTTTCCGGAAACCGTCTAGGCCTTCTAGGATGTACCACCGCAGCTCCTATGGCAGCAAACAAACATTACTGTGTTTCGATTTGAAGGTCACTGTAAACTATTGAAAATACTGGGGTAACGAGATTTAACACTTTATGCTTCAAGACGACGAGCGCAAAGTGATTATGTATGAGTCGTCTTAATCAGCGCCACGTGGTATGAACAGACGTATCTCTTACCATCAAATGAATACGTTATCGTCTTATCACATCATCAAATAAATGTGTAAAGAGAATGACTTATATGGTACGGCTATCCAAATAGAAGGGATGGCCAAATTTTTTTAACATGCCGCTTGAGTTGCAATAGAAAAGAGAAAGTGGCTACAATGTAGCGGGCGTTGAATAGGTAGCTGGTTTCCGTTTGTGTTGCTGCACAATTTGTATGATAAACACATAACACGCATAAACATAGCCGTCCTCATTATTACACAGATCTTATATATACTAATCTAAATAGCAACATCTTTTACGTATTACTGGTGGTAGATTTTATTTTTATTCAACGATGTCACGAGGGGAGCAAGACGTTCCTATAATAAATAACACGCTTGCTCATAACGTGGCGCTGGTGAAGATGATATACACATGACCAGATTGCGCTCATCGGTTTGAAACATAAGGTGTTAAGCCTCGTTACTCCAGTAACTTCACTAGCTTACAACACACTTCGAACCAGTGCACAGTAATATCTGCATGGTACTGTTTGTTCGCTGCAATAGGAGCTGCGGTTGTACCTACTTAGACGGTCTCCAGCAACAAAGACATATTCCGGAGACTTTTAAATTGTTACCATAAAGTCAATTTTTCTCGACAAGTAGCAGTATGCAAACACTACTACGTTTTTAAGGACGCTGTAGCTGCGCAATAATTAGAATTAACAGCTTATGTCTTAACAGGAAGAACACAATGTTGCAATGTATACCATAATAAATGCAACATTGTTATGAGAAAGCGTTTCTCTTATTATTGCATGAACGTCGAGCTTATAAAGTAGCTTCATTATAAGGAAAGATAATGGATTAACTGCACCATTCGTTATCAAATTTATTATAAATAGACATCTTATACACAAGTTTAATTTAACGCCCTAAAAGTTAGTCTCGAACCATGACATTAAACCTGGGACCTATTACCAGCGTAAATGTACAAAAAGAAATTCAACACACACTGACACTAACCGATAAACAACCTACAAAAAACAATCCGGTTTTTATGTATACGTTCAGAATATAAACTAACTATACTCTGATAATGTAGTACATCGTCTATACGTACGTATTATATAAATATTTACATAAATGAAATAATATAATTATATGTATCGTAAATATAGCTAATTTTATCGTGTTTCATGCATAAAAAAATAATACACTTGAATATGATTTACACGTGACAAGTTTTTTTGTCGTATTGTACGAGTTAATAAAAAATTCAATACATTTACCTATATGACTTATAAAATCTTCACGATTTAAAAAATAGATTTGTTCGATGATATTTTAAAAATGTGTTTATGTCTAAAATTTCGAAAAAGATTTGTGTATAAAACAAATAGGTTTTCATAAGTAACAGAATGGTATCTTAGATGTCCATGCGATAAATCTTAACGGAAAGTTTTGCGATTACTGAACAGGTCTCAGGTTAAGGTTAACTTTAATGTATTCTTAACATCAAAGAATATATATTCAGTTGCGTAAGATAACATTCGTTATGTTTTACAGAAACCATGTTATAAATAAAATCATAACTTAATACTTACTCGTTTAATTTTTATTAAGGTTCACTGGAGTTTCGTATCCATGTAATAATTATAATTGGTAAATAAAGACTACACTAAATCATTAGTATTATAAATAATTCAATATATTTTAACAATAATTACCATTCAACTAACTAATTCTACTGCTAAATAGTCTCCACACGCGAGTTCTTATTTAAAGAGTGCTGTACTTAGTTAAATTGGTTTTCATTCATTATCATCAATTAAAATCTTGCTCGTCTCAACAATAATTCAATGTAATATAATTTATAATTAATATAAAATTTATAACTTTCATCCAAGGGCTAAGGGTCTAAAATAGACTTACTTTTGTTTTTATAGCCCAAGAAAGTTCTAAGTGAAAGGTTGGATAATTAATAGCGCAATACAAAAGAGAAAGTCAAATGCAATGAAAATATATAGCACCTAAAAATGTCTGTATTACAACTGCTTCAAAACTAGATAGTGATTATTTTTATATAAGTCTGACCATAATACGCAACTCACTGTGGATCTATGAGTCTTAGAATAATTCACAGCTTTCTTTTAAATGAATAGGACTTAAAAATTGTATTACAGATCAATTTATTAATTTAGCAATACCCCTAGTTATAAACCACCTTGACACACTTTACTCTATATACATTAATTTTGTAAATCTTAAAATAATTTTCATTAATTGATAATAACTGGAATTTTAACAAAGGATGTAAAAGTTCCAAACATCTATTTTATTTTTATTACTATTAATTATTTACATGCACAATATTATAATTTAGTTTCTTATCTTAATACTACTCTCCCTGTATTCCTTATGAAATGATTAACTTTATACAATCTCCTAACAATATAATACCTATTAAATTAATATAAACAACTAGATCATTTTTATAGCAAAATTAAATTATTTAAATCTGTATTCCAAAAATTTCCCTATACAAATATCTATCTGTACAGGGTAATTTTTGGAATAACGGCAATTACTTTACCAAGATCTTCACTTATCGATCACATTATAAATAACTATTCGCAAACATTCTAAGCTGGTATTTGTTGAAAAAGAATTTGTATATCTTGATTTCTTTGCTAAAATATAAACATTAATAATATTGTAAGAATAAATATTTATTAAACTTAAGGTATGCCTTACTAAACAAAACATATACATACAGTAAATAAGCATGAAAAGAGGGATTTTTTAAGTAATAACAATTGTAACATTTTATTGCTTTTGATACGAAAGATACTGTTTCACCTCCAACATTACATTGCCTTCATATGAAGTTAAGTTTTTATAATTCATTGAGATTCATGTAATATAAATACAATTCATATAGTGATTTCAACAAAAAGAATCTGAAAACAATGTAATATGTAAGGTTTAATTATAAAATATAATTACTTAATGTACTTAACCCGTGAATATAGATATCAAATGCTGTGTTTTTTATACACAAGAAACGACGTGATGTGAAGAACAATACGCTGCAAATATAGTATCAGTATGTTGTTCATCACACTACATACATCGTTTTGACACACACACTATACAGCTTCTAGCACCTTTCAAACAAAATTAATATTTAATAACTGCCTAGTGGCAAAATAAAAACTAATACTTTTTTCTGATCTCATTTAAGTAATTGGAACAACTAATAAACCTAACGGAAACAGGATCACCTTGAACAGATGATACATCAAGCATAAGAACTTAAAAAAACATTTACTAATCTTAATAGTTAACTTATGCATAACTTCAGAAGTCAGTATTATATTGTTTGTTTTAACTGATTATTGTAAATTTCGTACGAACCATGTGTGTAATATATTACATATCGTTACAAATTATTTAATACCTGTTGTAAACAAGCGTACGAAAAACTCTTTAAAAGATTCATGCAGTCTTTTATTTTAAATGGACAAAGCAAGGAACAAAGCATAACAAGCTGAACTGACTAATGTTATGACTCAATAAATACAATTGTATTAGTGTATAACGATCTTGCTATGTATATAAAGTACAACGCAATGTATTACATAAAGGTTTTTTTGTATGTAGATATCATATTACTCATTAAACAAGTATAATAAAAGTATATGTTATAATTCAGTTCATCTTTAAAAGGACATTACAAGAAAACGTAAAATTTGGATTACACCACAGAAAAAATAATGTAATAAAACGTAGCAGTTTCGTGTAATCTTCAACAAACGTATCTCAAAATTATATCATTTTATCAGTTGAAAGGTTTACATATATCAATATATTTTGTGTATTTTTGATAATAAGTGAAAGAAAGGTCATTTTGAACACAAGCCCAAAAAGACGTCGCATGTTTCGTCTTATAATGAGGGTGTCTATTAAATTATATGTAGAAGTGGAAGTGGATATAAAGGTCATGAGTTCGATACTCAAAAAATTTTTATTTTTTCCTTTTTGCTCCCGAAAGTTTGCGTTAAGTTTCACCTGCCATATCACTTTAACCGGAATAGCTACAGACTTTTTATTTGGAATTTCTCGTCTCCTTACTTTATACTTCATTTTATCCCGAAAGAGTATCCATGCAGCTCTTTCAATTTAAAAGTAACGTTACGGAGTATTTAATTCAGCGCATCAACCTCTTTTACGCTAAAGCAATCAGTCAATAGAGACTAAATCTGAATTTCGATACAGCGTTCTGTGATAAAACAAATATTTCATTATTTTAAATTACATTCGTGCAAAAAATTAAACATTCACATTGAATTGTAATGCTCATATTTGTAACAAAATATTCACATCCGTGTACATATTCGGCAATTAGTATTTTCTTTAAAATGGTATGAAACGACAATGTTTACGCGAATTACGGCCGAATATATTTCTATAACGGTACAGTAATTTAATGGAGTTTAAGTAGTTAACATTTGTCTTTTGAATAAAAAAGATCTTCACGTTTTTCAGTTAATAAACGCTGTCACATAAAAATTTTATTAGAAAAATATAGTAGCACTGTTTTGAGATTCCGAAACACAATGAGATGAAGAAAGTACTAAAACGTAAAAGAGAAATCAAGATTATTTGTGTATATCAATTATAATGTCACCATAACTGGTGATGGGTCTCTGTTGCGGGATCTAGTCTAGTAACTTGACTTTTAAAATGACATCAGCAATGATACCCTTGTATCAACACGATGGGGACACAATGTGGTGCAATGTTTGTCATCTTAACTAGCGCTAAATTATTATAGGCTAAAAAGAATAACTGGTGTCCTCCAATCCATATATCAAATATAAGTATTCTTTCCGACTAACACATGCAACAAAGCCGGTCATATGACGTTATCAATGCAGTAGGAATGGTTTTTGAATCTACGTAACATTGTTGGACTTCAAAACTAAACGTCTAGTGTTGTAAAGATAATGTACAAATAGATATTACGATATATATGTACATATACATATGATTTTACATATAAACTTTTAAAAAAATTGAACCACGTGCCAACAAATCTATTTTCGTCCAGTTCTCACGCGACATTCACTTGACACATCAATGGCCCTTCTTAACCGGGTGAAGGTAATTTTGCCCGCAAAAGGAAAGTAAGAGTGCTGTCGTAACATCGTTTTAACAATTTCAGATCGGTTTTTTGTACAACTCTGTGGACAGACATGATTTACTTACGATAATTGCGGTTTGATTACTTTGACCGCATTAACGTAATACTTTATACAAAAAGGGCGCAAAAAGTATTTACAACAGACAGATTTGTTATAGCACAAGTTATGGAAGCTATAGTATGAAAAAATGTGCAAACAAACATTTTATTTTCTTACAACTTATTAAACTTAACTATATGATAATAATCATTTCATGATTTAACCCTTTGCACCCGAACGGCGCCTCTCAGGCGCCATCCTTTTTATTACTGCAACTCGAACGGCGCCCGAGAGGCGCCATTACTATTTATGATAATATTGCACCATATGCATGCGTGCATGCGTTGTAAATTTTTTTACTAGGAGTGTGTGAGATTAGTCCATGCCGTTTGCTATAAAGAAACCAAAATTTAGAAGAACAAAGACAGCAGCATATCGGAAAAATAATACTATGATCCTGGCTTGGAAAGATAAACGGGTTGTGACCATGATGTCGAATTGGTGCG
>DWLS01007831.1:0-10390 GCA_018246255.1 Pachliopta kotzebuea | reverse complement strand
TGATAGGCGAGACTGAAAGAGAAGAACATGTTGTGCCGACCCTACATAAAGTGGGACCAGGGCAGGAGAAAGAAGAAGACAAATGAATTTAGAAAGCGGTGTACAGTGCGCGGTAATAGTTCGCGTGCATCGTTCATAGGCAGCGGGCATCGTTGAGTGCGCACCACTCAGGCGACAGGACGTCCGCTCGAAGTCCGCGGGCGACGAGGCGCGCGCGCAGCCGCTGCATGCGGGGCTCCGCCGCAGCAAAACCGCTGCGCGGGTCGCTCCACAAACGCTCCCCAACCGCAGCCGCACGCGGCCACACTCGCGTATCTAAACCATCACGAAATTATAATTAAACTTTTAAAACATAAACTTTTTTGATAGTAGCCATAGAGTAGCGTGCAAACATTACTGTTTCGGTATGAATGGCGTTGTAAACTGTAGAAATTACTTGGGTAGCGAGACTTAACACCTTATGTCCCAAGGCGTCGACAGCAATGTGGTGCAATATATACCATTTTAACCAGCGCTATGTTGTTGCGCGCAAACGTAGCATTTACCATCAGATGAACACTTGGCTCGTCTCGTTGTACGTGTGCCACTTAACTCGGCTCGTGGATAAAAAATTGTAATTGTGTTGTTTTCTCAGTATAATAAAAGAAATTTAAAAAAGGTAAGAAATTAATTAGTAATAAAGATAGCGTACCTAACGCCTGTGCGTCGACAAACTCACTCCACATGGCCACTTCCCCGCCCATGAGGTTCGCGTCGCGCGGCAACAGGTAATCGTACATCCGTCGCCAGTTGGAGTATTTCGTTTTGCCCCAAAATCCGTGATCTAAATACCAAATATCCTTAGGGATCGATATCGCCCTATAACCTATGCGCAGCAGTTGAATAAGGAGTGGACTGCTAAGTGGCTCCCAAACTTCAATGACATATCTAAAAATAAGGACTTAAATGTAAAAGAATTGTATTACAAATATAGATAGAGCTATTATCATACACGTTAACGTCATCAACAGAAAAGGAACAGAATAAAACTGAACCGAAAATAACAGAAGAGAAGAGGAGATAGGAACAAAAAAGTTAACATAAGAGAAGAAAAAAGAACAAACGAGATGATAACATAACAGAACAGAACAGAAGAGAACGTGAGAACGGAAGGGGAAAAAAATATTGCACATTAAATAATATTGCAATTTAACAAAGGACATTAATGAACTTCGGGTAAATATATTTTAGAAATATTTTTCTCTATGTGTAAATATCACTTGCGTCTTTAATGGATTTATTTTTACGCCATTTGCTTGACTCGTATTCAAAATTCGTGCTAAGTTATTATTTAAAACATAGTACTAGCAGCAAAAGTTAATTCGTTAAAATATGCTAGAGCACATATTTGAAGATAAATAACATGTTTAAAGATAATGTGAACGATTTACTAATATAGTTAATTTTGTAGTTAATCACAAAGTTGCTTTTTTTTAGTATTTATACCTGTGCACGTGGAACTAGCCTTGAAGAGATAGTACCCTCATGTAATTGTACATCGCCAGTGAATGTTTTTTATAGGTTTATTTAGGTGTAAACAATATTTATATAAAAAAGATGGTCTGCATAAAAGTCAACAGGATAAATAAAATTTATATACACAGTTGTGTTCATCAAGTCCATTTGGACCTACCGATCACCGCGCTCGCGGATCCGGACTCCGCAGGGTCCGATGAAGCTTTCACGGCCACATTAGTGGCCGAAAGCATTGACATCACCCGAAAAAAAAAAAACCTACCAATCTACAATCTCTAAAATTGATGGTACTTTTAAAATATTTTTGTTGATTGTTATGCAAAAAAAAATGAGACCGAAAGTCAATAATTTTACCTGTCCTTGTCCAAATAATTTTGGATTCTATTAGGCTGCGTTAGTTCAGAGGACCAGATGATTACGGGTTGCTTCTCACCCCCTGAGGCCGTGGACTCTTCGTCCCAAATCTGCAATATCTTAGAATGGAACTCCGCCCATAGCCTTATGAAACCCTCGACGTCTGTATCGAATCCTTTATCTTTCATATAAGACACAATCTCCTCGCTGGAATTCCAACAGCCTAGGTGGACCTGGAAAAGAATTTATAATATTCTCATAAATAATAAAAATATTTTAAGTAAACTGGACTGCAGAAAATCATTTTAAAAAAACCGAAAGACGGTCCGCGGAAAGATTAAGTGGCACGAGGTTGTCTAATACACCTGATTGAGGGCGTAGAAAACCATTAAACGCAATCTCTATCTAATGATCCCGTCTCAAGAACCTACTTAGGTGAGGCGGAAGTGGAGGTCTTCCGACTGATGAGAACGACAAAATGAAACTTTAAATCTGTTTGACCGATTCAAAATTTACATCCAGATATAATTAATAACTACGCATGTATCTACTATAGATATTTTAATATAACAAATTTAAATTTTTGGTAATTTATTGAATGATTGTCACCTCATCTCCGCCGACGTGGAAGAGTGCAGGCTGCGGCATCAGATCAGCGATGTCGCTGTATAAGTCGCGGAGAACGCGGTACATGGCCGGGTTGGCTGGATTGAGCTGACCACACGGGGGCTGTATACATAGCTGCCGCCATGTTTTCGAATTCACACACACAGCTAGATCGCCGAAACCGTAATCCTTAGAATGTAAAGATTAATACCATATTATTTAAATGACTGATAAATCAAATGAGATCAGTATGTTTTTAATTTCCAGTTTTTTTAACACTTGTCCTATGGACTATTGCTAGAGACAGTCTAGATACTAACGCAGAACCAACTTCTACTGTCAAACTGGAGTATTGGCATTGTAGGTAATGGAATTTATCAAGGTAAAACTTATCTTTTGTCAGGATAATGTTAAAGACTGGCATATGGCGTTACCAAAAAGTATCATTGCTAGAAATATTCAGATAGTAAAGTTGCTCAGCAGTACCTTGCCCCACTGCCACCCGTTGCCGGCGTGCGCGGGCGAATCGATCTCTATCACAACTCGCACGCCGCGTATCTGCGCGTAATTTATCAGTTCGCGAACTTCCTCCGTGCTATATATCTCATTCCCGGAGTACGCTCCATATCTACAAACAACACATTTCCTTATTATATTACAAATTGATTAATACCAACAATAACATTGTAAGTATACTTCTTTAAATCAAATGAATAAATTTCAATGTTTTTTTTGTTGTTAGATTATACTGATAATCTTATTCAAAGAAGTGATATTTTAATGTGAAAATTTCAATATTTTTTTTCATTCAACACGATGTGCAAAATATTTACTTGATAGACAGTGATACGTCCATAACAAAGAAGGCAAGGCATCAATTACAACAGAAACTATCTAGAAGATTCTATAGAGCCATCTGCCATATTCAAACCCTATTTTTCCAATGGAAAAAGAGTTGTACAAAAATATTTAAAAATTATAAATTATTACTTAAAGTGTTTCAGAGTTATATAAAATATTATGATATTCCTTTATCACCGGTTTTTATTTTCTTACCACATGTACCGTAACTTTAACTTAATTTTCTTGCTTAGAAACTAAAATTGAGATTCATATTTAATCTAAGTGTGATTTTGATGACGTCATTAGGCGCTTAATGTTAGTGATTATCTTTGATATTAATGGGTCACTAACAATAAGATATATTTTCCTTGATATTTCTTTTAACAAAGACGAATCGTTTATTATTTTTATGAACACTACACTTTTTATCTAACACGGTTAGGTGAAAATGAGGGCGTAGATGATTAAGTATTTTTAGTTAAAATACCAAGAACACATTACAAAACAGAATCTTTTAATAATATTAATTGACGTAAAACTATTTAATAAAAAATTGTTTATATATGCAAGAGACCTATGTCCAGCAGTGGACGTCCATCAGTTGCAACGATGATGATGATGAATACATGTTTTCTATAAAATAATACCAGCCGAACCTAGCTAGAAATAATTATGACAAGCTTTTGGAATTATCTGTATACAATGGACGTGACCTTCAATTTTGGAGCAACTTTAGACAAGACAATTAAAATTTTTTTCTCTGCTTTTGATGACCCTGACAATTAAGACATACAATTGACATACAAAATTAAACGTAAGAAATTGTTGTTAATGTATTCTAATGAAAATTCGAGCAACACGTAAAACGTGTACAGTTTTCTGTCTCGGTCATTTACCTTGTAAATTGTGGTACACTCTTCGACTCCAATGGGAAGCTGTGTGAATCAGTAACATGCCAATGGAACACGTTCATCTTAGTAGCTGCCAGACCATCGATCATTCTCTTTATATCCACCATAGGTATAAAATTTCTCGAAGTGTCTAGAACAAAGCCACGGTGTTTGTAGACGGGCTTATCCCTGATCTTTGCGCCGGCTACAATGCGAAGGCTGCACAGGTGCTGGTTAGAGTACACCGGTCGGTCAGATGCTACCAATTGTGTGAAGGATTCCAAGCCGTGACGAGCGCCGTAAACGGTTTCAGCTGATACTCGGACGACTATGCTGTCACCTGAAATATTACATTTTCCTTTCACTACGTCTCTCATAGCTTTAATTTATTCATTACACCATACCAAGAAAGTTTCCCATAAAAATAGACAAATACATACAGATATTTGTCTATTTATATTATTTATAATAGTTGTTTAAATCTTAATTTATGTAAACTTAACACATAACTAATCAATGTAAGTAGCTAACTTCTTAATCGCAAGAATGGATCATCTTGAATATAAATCTAAAATAGTTTTTTCTGTAGATTGGATCAAAAACACGATTTTGATACTCGTTATGATGTTGCATAAAGTCAATATTTATAATACAGAATTGAAATTGGTGAGATATACATTAAAATGGAAACACCCAAAAAGTGAAATATGATTTCTGCCGACATCCTGATAGAGGATGAATGCAGACGACATTGCAAGCGTGAAGAAATGAAAAAAAGATATACAACTGAATGCGGATAAATAGTGTTGGCGATAGATTGCCAACAAACAATTATATGTAACGATAGACTTGGTAGAAACTACACACTGATGTTATAATCCTACTGCGGTTATTACAATGTTACTGAGTTGCGGTAAACGATACATCAATAATTACATGTAATACTCATTATTTATGATAAGCAAATTCCGTAAATCATAACACGTATGTATTTTTCTTCTGACTAACGCAGTTTACTATCAAAGACTACATCTACAATTGCCAGCACAAGGAATTGGAGACAAGCATTATTTTATATTTTCACTACAAAAATTCGTTTAGATGGATTTTTCGAATCTTTTCTCTTTTATAGAAATTAAGAATACAAAATATATTTGCGTATTTCTAAATTAAAATTTTCTGTTATTCATGAATTGCATAAAGAAAATGTAGAAAACGTTCTTTATAGTTATCTCCTTTCTTCACGAGGTAATTCTAGGAAATTTCATTAAAGATAACTTCAGTACTTTCTAAAAATAAACTTCAATCAAAATCGTCGTCACCTTTGTTCTGTACATCCAAGAAATATTCCTCGTCTGTATCCCAAGTAAGAAAAAGTGACGTTGACTTAACAGTTATGTACACGATCACCGGGGTTTCCACAATTTCCGTGACATTGCCTTTGCACTCAGCCAGTAAATTATCTGTGATGACTTTAGACATTTCTACCAGAAGTTGTCTCGTTTCGACTGGTACATCTTCAAGGTTAAACCTGAAATAACAATATTTTTTATTTTAACAACGATATAATTTATCAAGCATGAGACTAATGAAACTCTTATATTACTATGTTTCAATATGACTAACCACCGCCATAAGTCAGAGATTTCAACTTTATCTAGTGTTACAATTCTTAATAGAGTGCAAATATTACGAAGTTTTCATTTAAAGTGCTTTTATTATATGAAACTGTTCGGATAGCATAAGATAATTAGTGTTCATAACGTGTACCACCAGCTAAACGTCTAATTCGATTATTTTTATTTTAAAAGAAGTAACATTTAACCACAATTTCACATGGTTTTAAGTAACAATGACACCGTAGAATAAAGGCGTGCTCGACCAGAATACTTTAAGTCTTATATGTTGACAACCGAATGTCATGGTAAATTAAATAAAAAAAGAACAAAAATATTATTTACTTTAGTAATGTAGGTATTTCTTTAGAAGTGACTAGAATATTATATAACGTATGTACGTTGGTTATATGATTCTAACCATCAGACGTTTGAGTATAACACTAGCAATATTAATTACACCAGTTGACTAAAGAAGGTACTGAAACGATTCACCACTTACTATTCATTATTAAATTTTTGCGTACCTTTCTTTGTATATATTATCGTTTTAATTAGGGATTACACTACTAAAAGAGTTTACAGAGACTTCTTTTATCTCTACACTGAAAAGAACTACAATTTTAATTCATTTAAGTACAGGTTTATGTTAATGCTAAAGTAATGGTTATCTTAGTTTAGATTAGTATCTGCAAAATTGTTAAAGTAGTTTTATGCTTTTTTAAAACATAATACAGATATTGCTACTGCTGTAATATCTCATGTCATCTACTTCGAGTAAGTAAAAATTGTGCAAAGAACATTAGAAACAGTCTTTATTTTAAATATACATTTTCCTTGTAAACAAATTAAAGTAGATGTAAACGGATTATTAACTATAAATTTATTAAATGTATGAACCTAAACCACATACAACACAAACTTTTTAAATTACTTCATACAACTGTCTATTGAATGTATTATTAGTAGGTACGTATGAGCGGTATGGGACGCCCCTAAGCCAAAGTTGGCGATCACGACTTATCAAACGACGGGAGAGGATCGTAGGTCACTGCGCCGTTATCCTAACGTCATAGTTCATTCACCAATACTTAACCAATTTATTTGAACATTGTGTAAACATTTTTGTATGTTCAGAACGCTTAGAGATTATTGACCGTCAACAGTCACCAACCTTGCTACACCTACGGTGAAATTCTATGTTAACAGAAACCGCTTATAATATAACTAAAGGTTCTATTACACTACAAATAGATAAGATTAACAATAAATTGTCTGTTACTCTCTAAATATAAACCGCAACACTGGGAAGCGGTTGGATTGCTCCCGGATAATAAAAAGATGAGGATGCTTTCATCACAAAGGGATCGGCATCAAGTTAGAAACGTCAACGACCGGGTAATAGGGGGAAGGATTCTTTGAATCGTGTGTGTACGTCTCCTTTGCGATGCGGAAACACTTTGTCACTAACCGATTAACAGATAGGCGAAACAGGAACAAACGATATTTGTAGATAAACGACGATGACAATGGTGTCATCTATGAATAATATGAGTTTAAATCTTTTGGGTATACGGAATAGACAGTCAAAAAGGACTATAACAAATATTCGAGACCATAAAAACAGCATTAAATGGATTTACAAAATTTGTTTGGTTTCTTTTATTTATATTAAAATGAATGTTCTTCGCTCTAGCTTTAGATAATTTTTATTCGACGAATCGGTATGAGGGAAGTTGACATAATAGTAAGTAATTCACCTGCCAATTACTATGTGAAGCCAGTTAGGATGATATACAGTGCATCAGATTGTTATCATTGCCTTGAGAAATAAGATTTTAAATCTCGTTGCCCCTAGTAATTTCCAATAGACAACCTTATTAACCACAACACAGAAATGTATATATTGAGTATAGTTTGACGATAAAATACGAAGAACACTAGTAACGGAACATACATATATATAATATTAACACAAAAACATTGTTTAACTCTAAATTTTGTAATAAGCTACTATGAGAGTTATACTATCAGTCTATAATTAAATTCTGAAACTAGAAATTCAGAACATCTGTATTACTTTTGACTATAATAATAATGTTAATTTACATCACATGTTCTTGTTTTGTCCTTTCATAAATTATTTATGTAGGCCAATAAGAATGAAGCCTATTTTGACAGAAAAAATAAAATAGTCTTTTTACACTAAAACAGTAACATGAACAAAATTTTTAAGAAATAATTTAACTTTCTTGACAGTAAAGACGAAGTTAAAAGGCCAAAGTTGCATCATACCATATTGTTTATTTAAATATGAATATATAATACTCTATACGCTTGTCGTAGGTAACTAACACAAAAGGATTACTTAAAATAAGTATATCATTTGTTATTTGACTGGTCAATTTTAAATGTTTTAATCCTTTTAAGAACAAATAAATCTTTTCAATACATAATTAAACTATATTAAATAACAAAATCCGCAATTATGTATACGGTTTCTAGATTTTTTTTAAATTGATCCCGATATAGTCGAGTGGATCAATACGCACCACATACGAGACCTGTCTGTCTACCATTCTATTTATAGAACGACTTATAGTGTATACTTTGGCACAAGGATATGATTGAAATAAAAATATAACACTCATGAATGAGTCATTAAACTTGAGAGGTAAAGGCTGATATCGTTGATATAACATAAAAGACATCATAAGGCGACGTAACTTCCAAAAGTTATTCTTGTATTATTGCAGCCTATTAATGTCCACGTTCAGCATAAAGTAGACGTAGTATGCCGTTTGGCAAGATATTGTTTTGGTAGAGGTTTTAGGGAAAGCTGTTGTGTTGTCATTTTATTGGATTTGTTCTCTTTTAATAAACGTTGATCCTTTGACTTGACTTGAATTAAAAAGAAATGATTTATTTGTTATAAATTGTACGTTATTATGTCGTGTAAATGCCAGAATCAATGTTCTGCGTAATGTCGTTCGCCCCAAGTGACGCGCGCCGATGTCACAGGAGGACGAGAATAGTTAGACGCTCATGAGACACCTGCAGTGTCATGTCTCTACCTATATATATAAAATATTACGTTAACCACAATGTTTGAAAAACTTCCCTTATAACCCACATTAACCCAACTTGGTTGTTAAATAGTCAAAACTAGAGGAAATTAATGCATGGTTAGTAGGCTCTGCAAGGAAACTCTAACGCCGTCAAGGATATAACAAATTTAGTTAAATGTATTGAATGTAATACTAATTGATTTACAATTTATACTTTTAATCTGAAAAAAGGTTTTTTTTTTTTGTTAAGAGATTAACAGCTAAAATTACAAAAGTTCAAGTCAAGAATATAAAAGACAATTACGGATTTCTAAAATACCTTAATAGCAACAGTTTTGCATTAAATCATTTACAATGAATTAGTGCATAACTGAAATAATTGAAATCAGTAAGATTTTTATTAAACGAAATTAATTTGTGTATAAACTAAAACGCAATATGGATACCCTAAATCATAACATTTATATTGTGTAATGTACACACACATATGTATAGAAATTCACATGAACGTCCGTCCGTCACTACGTTATGTAATTTGGACGTCATACTCTTAGTTGTTTGGGTTTATCGGAAAGAGCAGTTTTGTTTGTTTGCTTACACACGCTCTCTATCGCAATTGATAACAGAATCTTGGAAATATTTTCACAATAATATACTCTCCAGTATTTATCGAGACTACCGGAAATCGAACAAACGAAATTTCCCTTAGAAATTAAACCTTTAATACCTACAATGAGGTAGCACATGAACTTAATTTCACACGGTGTTAAGTGATAATGAACAGACGATTTTTTGAAATATTCAGGAAATATTTTTAAAAATAATGATAAAAACGCTAAATGTAATGGCGAGATTATAATAAAAAAACACTTGTTAAATTTCAATTTCTTATAGACGCCTCAAATTGTCTAAAACCAAACGTTTCTGCATAGATAATAGCAGCGTTTTATATTTTCTGATGATAATAGCACTAACCCGTCTCTTACTATGTATAAAGCTCATCTGATGCTGGAGATGCGGATCACGGGGCCCAAACAGGAGCAACACTAGCAGAACTCTCCATGGAGTCAATAAAAAACTAAAGTAGCAATGAAGCGCTCGATGATAATAATTTTGTACTCATTTATTCACGGCAGAAACACCTCAAAACTGTTATGATGACAGGTTAAAATGCTAAGCTAGTTGAATGGAAGAAAATACCATTCAACCCCTTTGTACCTAAAAGAAAATTTTCAGTTTCTTTCTTCAACCCATGACAGGGAACGTCGTTCAACTACTAATTTAACAATTAGTATTCCTCAACATTTCACTGGCTTTATCCGTAACTTACTGTTCAGGCAGCACGACTCTGGAACTCTTTGCCTGACAATATTAGAAGAGCTCCAACAAAGAGGTTTTCCAAAGAGTTTCAACAAAGAGGTCGTTCCATGACAAAACGGCTCCAATCCGCAACCAAACGCCTAGGCGCGTGGTTCAGGAAATGGAGAATCGACGTCAA
>DWLS01007830.1:0-10390 GCA_018246255.1 Pachliopta kotzebuea | reverse complement strand
AGCTTCATGAGCATGTTGATCATATTATAGCCAAATTAGAGCTGCAGATAGTGATCTTTGACAAGTTTTTTAAACGAAGTATCTTAAAAATAATAGTAAGTATAAATAAGTACGCTGTCAAGAGTTTATCCAATTTACTATTTTAATATTTTTTTCTTTTAACTATAGCGAAGGCCGACCGTTTATTACAACAATTAGACATTGCTGGTAACACCTCCAAAGTTTAATATTCATTAAAAATCTTCTGTGTTGTTATTATATGTTATTTGCGTTTATAATCACCAGCTATAAAAGCTTATTTAAATCTATAATGTGAATTTAAACAAAAAAATCTGTCTTAAATACTAATTATTATAATTCCTGTACTAAAATTAATTCACTAAAAAATATAGACACCTTGTACCAAAACTAGTACATGTTTCGGGACCTTTTACATTTTAATAGATCCTTTTCTGCTTGATCAATTGCAAACAACTTTTTTATTTGTCCTTTCTGTATTATTTCGCAAAGGCTTGATTTTAAAAACTCAGCAACTTGGAAATTTTAATTATTTTGGTAATGGTTTTAAATTACAGTGGCTATGAGTTTTTTCATTACTGTCGGTACAGAGTTGTGTCGTATGACCGGAATAACGGTCCCTTTGTTAAATATCCGGACGGGCTTCCGGCATTATCTATCGGCCGGGAGCGATTGCCGTCGTATTTAGGGAGCAAATAAATTTACTAGGTCAAGGCTTGTCCATTTCTGAATGAGTAGAAATTAACGAGCGTTAGCTTGAATTAAAAGTAATTGTCGAGAGTACTGTATACGTGTGCGATGTTTTTTTCTCGCTTGCACTACTTGGTAAATGGACATAGCCATCTACCTCATGTTGTATTCATACAGTTAAAAGAAACATTTGGTCTAAGCTTCAGGATTCGTATTGCTTTCGATAGTGTATGAATAGTTGGTATTTATTTATGAGTAGTGTTCTATATATTTTATTAGTAAGCTTTATACTACTAATCATTTTAATCACTATGTAGACAGACGTTATAGTAAGAGTCGCGGTATCAAACGGCACAAAACCGTATTATGTGAAATACATTACAAGAGATCTATGTCCAGCTGTGGTCATCCATCGGTTTAAATGATGAATGATGATGATTACAAAGAAATATATTTATTATGCTTAATACTATATCAACATATTCAATATAAATTTTAACTATTACCACAATGAAGTCTTCATTATTTGAACTCTGATAACAAGTATTAATAAAGACACGAGCACGGTACCTGAAAACACAGTTAAAGATAGGTGTGTCATGTTCTAGGAAATGCTCATTTAAGATTTCTGAGCACAGGACGCATCATGTATGTATATAAATACCAAATGTGCTTAGTGTACGTTTTGTAAACAGAAATCATGACCAAAATCCTCGCCGGCTATAGTAAATCATATGAATCTGGAGTTTATTTATAAATGTAACAGATATTCCAGTTTCTATAATTTCTACGCGTGTAAATATTTTTTGTTGATATGTATTTATTTAAAACAGTTTTTAATACTCTCCTCGCGCTCCTCGGTAGTATATTACTGATGAGTTCTCGAGTTAGATCTGCGGTTTTCTGGGATGCGTTCAAATTAATAAAAATTCTTTTTGATATTGCTAACACCGGTAAAATTTTAAAAAGCTGGTAATGTTAATAGCGGCGTTCATTTAGAATAGAGAGCAATGAAATGACGTGGGAGTTGGTTCTTTCGGGATTAGGAAAGGGGAGGTTTCATTGTGCGGCGCTGCGGCGCGCCGCGTCCCGGATGTGTATCCGGTGTATGCATCACCGGCGCGGAACGGCCCTTCCGCTCCAACCCTCCGCATCGCCTTTGGAATTGAATGGGATTTCGTCACCGTTTAAGAAGCTTTAATTGAGCAAAAAAGTGAGAAAAAAAATTGAAAAACTAGAATTTTGTTACAATCAAACCTGGATAGATTTTCACCTTCAGCCCGCGGAAGTCCACTGCTGGACATAAGCCTCTGCCAATTAAAGCAATTTAAAATTTAAAACATTATATACATGGTTCTAACAGACTCGCGGCACTATTTTCCTGACATCTTCAACGCTATCGCACAGGAAAGGGTTATTTGTTTGTCATGAGATCGAAACGGAAGCGCGATAATGATTTTAGTGACCCCAGAGGTGAGCAGGACGCGATGGCAGATATCGAAGGAAATGTCACGTCACTCTTAGAGAGCGGACCACTTAATGGGTTCTTTGTCTCACGATACCTTATCGCTGCGTCTGCTCCAAACTATCTATGTATTTAGGGTTGATACGCCTACTAATAAATATACGTTCGTACATACATGTTTACTCTCTACAAAAGAGCCGTTATTACGTCATTAAATAGTAATCAGTGAGAAGTAAAAAATAATTACATTATTGACACGTTAACGTTAATATTAATGTTTTTTTATAAAGATAAAAAAGCAATAATAAAGAAAGAAATGAGTTTAACGTCGTATAACGTATGAAATCATGTATAATATTTTTTAGGAACGTTAACAGACATGTTTTGCTATGATACATTCGTAATGAAAGTGGTGAATTGGAGAAGGCGATATTTGTCTGTAGCAGATATTTACTATTTATGAACTTTTTAAACGTGCTTTTTAAATACTCTAGCTACGTTATAGTAAATAGTTTTTGTTGTCTCATATTTTCAAAATTAACGCCAATGCAATTTATCCACGACGAACATACTTTGTTTTATAATTACTGTCGCATATGAACTATATGATAAGAATTTCAATGTAAGTAAAAAAAACACTTCTAACCCAATGTTATCCTTCAGGTGTGAGAATAGTTCGTAAATCTCGCGCTGATGTGGCGTCGAGCGGAAGCTTTCAAGTGATAAATTGACGGCGGAAGCTCGTAGCGCGTAAAATGATCATCACTCTCGTCAAAATAGGCCACGGGACGCCTGCACGTTTAAGTGCGTCTCTGTTGTATGTACAGACGACGGTCGGCTATTACGACTACGCCGAGTGTAGGTGTGGCCTGCTCCAATTATTGAATAGACTATTTAAAATTGTCCGTCAAGAATCAGCCGATGAATCACCTATGTCTTATCTCATCTCACGAAGGGCTAATTTTGCTCTCTCGTTTCATATGACCTGTGTAAACTCTAAATGCAACTAAATTTACGATTTTAATTTTCTTTGATTGAATTATATCAAACCAAATCTAAACATGTAGAAATAGAGTGGTAAGTGATATGGAAAGGGCTGTACAAAATTTATATTTTTAGAGACATTTTTTGAAATTTTGTTCTTTAAGAAGTAATGTAATTAAGTGACGTAAATATGAAAAAAATCAATTGTTATTATTTGTATTAGGTCGCGGCATGTTTAGTAGAGTGCCGCCCCCCGGGTTTGTTGGTGGCAACGCCGCCTTCAATTTATAAATATCGAGTTGACGCCGGATGTGTCCGCGAGCTTGTACCTTATAACATTGTACGAGTGTATACACTGACAGGAGCAATGAACACCAACTCAATGAGGAATGTACCAATATTATGATTCGTTTGAAATTAAACCGATTTCAGAGCATTTAAAAGAATTCTGATACGTTTGTAATAACAAACAATATAGATAATTATTTTACATATATTTATTATCATCATTGAGTTTGGGTTTCCGGTGAGGAAAACATCGTGAGGAAACTAACATGTTCCAAGAACAACAGCTTACGAGAATATTCAAAGTCCACTAACTCACAATTATATGATGCCCTGAGTATTAATTAACACGTAAGATTATTAAGAGGGCTGTTGTGTTTATGTAAAATAAAGTTACCTTAATAAACAAAGCTAAACTGAATAAAATTATTCAATATATGGCAATCTATATTGTGATGTTTTTACGGCGTTTTAATAATATAGCTAAAAATTTTCTTTTTAAAAAAACATTTATTGAGGTTCATGGCGTGAGAGAAATATTATAATAACAATAATCATGCTTGATACATGCATTTATAATTTTATTAACAGTAGCGGCACTACAAGCGAACGGAAGTGTATTTTTTTATCTATGGTCCCCGTTAACATATCAAATAAACAAAGTTGATTGATGGCGTTACACACACACCGAAAGCCGTGCCAGAATATTAAGACAATAAAACCGTAAACATGTAAACAAAATTTGTCTGTTATTATCAAACGCTTCATAAAAATTGCTCCCGTGTTAGTCACTTGTGAAAGGTATTTTTCCATATTACGTTAATATACACAATATGGAAAAATGTTGCTTACGTTCACATAAATTTAACTATATTCAAATGCATGTCCTGATGGATGCCTACCGGTTCATGATTATGGTCTATTTATATTATATATAACTTTTTATGGAAAAATGAGTAAGACCATTGAACATAGATATCATCCCAACATGTCTTAATTTATCTATTGTATATTAAAAGTATATGTATACAAATTGTTGTATCTTCGGATAGATGAATATAAGAACACGCAGACAAAATATAAACTTCTACAATATTTTATTTTTCTAATGAAACATCTACTTCAACTTATATTCAAATAAGCATATCCTATTATCTTTCATATTTAGGCCTGATGCGCGCTAAGAGTTCGGATTTACAAATGATGTTTCCCGGAACAGAGAAAGAAGCTATGTCATGTGGCTCGGTATGCAGAATGTAAACACATCGCCTTCGGATTATTGTATTCATACGTAACAGTAATTTTAATAACAACCTTTGTGGGTTAAAGAATTTAATTGCGATGTCTTGCATTATAAGCTTCAACTTTCTCTTTTTGTACTTCGGCCTATATAGTGTATATTTGTTTCTCCTTTGTTCTAAACCTTTTTACCATTCGAAATATATATGTTATTTTTTATTTGTTATGAATATTCTCTTTATACGTACATATAATTTTTTGAGTGAAGCTGCAACCGTCAAAAAACTTTATTAAATACTTTCGATCAAACCATAAGGTTTAACCGTTTAGTAGTTATAACAACACAAAAATACTTAAAAATAAAATAATATAATTAAAATTATTCTCTTCCTTACTTCGGCATTTACAGTTTACTATATAAATTAAAAACAAACTTCTTAATGTTTACTATATTGTTACAGCCCCTTCTTTGGCGAAGAGTTCCAGTTTGAGGTGCCTCGAAGATTTCGGTATCTATCCATATATGTGTTCGACCGCGACAAGCACCTCAAGCAAGACAGAGTGCTGGGCAAGGTGGCAATCAAAAGAGAAGACTTGCAGCGGTATAACAACAAGGATCATTGGTTCGCACTGCGGCCGGTCGACGAGGATTCAGAGGTGCAAGGAAAGGCGTATATCGAACTCACTCTCGAGGATTCGAGAAAACGGTTACGAATGGATCCGAAGCCTCCCGACCCGGACCCGGCGGCAGACAATTCGAAAACAAAGGGCAACAACCTCGTTAGGCTATCGGAATATTGCAAAGAGAGTATGAGGTTTGGTTCCTGTTCGAGTTCTACTAGTAAGAAGTTGCTAAGTGCGGTGTCGACAGAACCGACGCTTACGTTATCGCGTTCGGAGAGTCTGAAGGATCGAGCTCAGTGGGCGATTCGATCGAAGCCTCCGATGCACACAATGTCCGAACCGGACTCTTCACCCACTCCCACCGCCGCCGACTATTGGTCGGACCCCGAGAGACATTGCGCAGCCCGTGTGGGCCCGGACACCCTTCGTTTAAGGGTTCTCGAATGCTCAGAGCTCACCACTAAGAACGGACAGTGTGACCCGTTCGCTCTCGTCACGTTACTGTATTCCAACGGACGCAGAGTCGAGAAGCGCACGAAACCTAAGAAGAAAACTGTCAATCCACAGTTTGATGAAATCTTCAGTTTTGATCTCGTAATGGAGGCCGATCCCAAAGACAAGGACGGTTCCCAATCCGTAAGTGATTTTACAATAAGATTTAATGATATATTAGAACTCACAGATTTTCCTTAAACTAAATAGAAATGAATATAAGTTTAACTAAATTTAATTATGGGTACAAAGTCCCGGTAATCAAATTTTTTCGAACACAGTTGTTCGAATTCACAAGTCTAAAATTTTATATTTGATTGTTTGCAGGCAGGTGTAGCGTGCGAGGCGCGAGTATCGGTGTGGCACGACGCGGCTTCGCCTATGTTCCTGGGCGAGGTCCGCCTGCAGTTGAGACAGCCAGAGCCTTCGCCCATGTGCGCCTGGTACTACTTATGTTTTTATGTTTTAGTATAAATTCAGAGACTTGCAAATTATAATTCGTTACTACTCATTTTGATAAGCTATTATTTCCCTAAAAAGCATTAAAAATTTCCAAGAAAATGTTTACCTTTATTATATTTGAGAAACAGAGGCAAGTGTTTATTAATGTATCTTTATTGGTTCTACTTGACACCATAGAATACTAGAAATAAAATGATCATAATATACTTTTTGTTTTGGAAAGAATAAATATTTTATCATAAGGTGATAAAGGGAACAACTTGGTAACTAATTTGTACTAAATTATCACCTATGTCACTACGAAACAAGAGAACTCGTCTCATTAGCCTTAATTTAAATAGCGTCTTAAACCTACAAATTAGAACACAGTAATGTTTGCATTCCTTTTAGCGATATATGTGTGTAGATAGGTGCTATTCTTTTACGTAGTATAACTAAAAACTAAAAAGTAAATTCGAATTAGAAATTATATATATAGACTCCGAAGTCTTTAACTCATAACTTAAAATATTTTTTTTAGGTTCTTTTTGACGTCGCGTGCGGGCGGAGCGCTTTCCCGCGGCGCTACGCCCCCTGGAACGCGTCTATCTGCGGCCGGGAGCGCCACGCTCGGCTCGCTGCGGCTGCTGCTTCAATATACTGTCGACCATGTCTTCCCCATACACCACTATCGGCAACTTGAGGAATTATTTCTTAGAAGTGTACACCAAAAGGTAATTTTATCTCAATAAACTATATATATATACTATTTTTATCGAGAAAATTATCAAAATTCGTCTCTCCCGATATAATTGAAAAAGAATTTTAACAATGTTACTATATACTATACCAATCACAAATCCGAACTGAGTTCTATATTTATTCAACTGCAATCACATTGAAAAAAATTTTGTTATTGAGTAAGTTGTTTTAAACATCTCAATGTGAGAAAGGAATCAGTTTTACCTGTATTAGCAGCATACCTCTCAAATGGTTGATTCAATTTGACTTAATTTTTTCGTCCGAAAATTGTCTAGATTTAGTTTTCCTGTAAATAAAAAAATCGGTTTAACGTCTCGTAGATAACCGAACGATTATAGTTTGTATGCACCCACGGCGGGTGTGTTAAATATTTTGTTTAATCTTAATACTTATTCTTTAGACTATATCCCTAATACCGATTGTTACCCGTTGTTGTTTTTTTGTATTTTAGTATATGTACTGCCGAAGCAAGTTCACGTTTTTTTGTTGTTGTTGTTTTTCTTGTATGAACAAGATCAGGTTTAAATTAGTAATAACTGTATTCATCTACATATGAATGTAGATGAGTAGCTAGACCATTTATATGTCAATACATGTCCTTGTCTTTATAACCAGGAGGTCATAAAGAAAATTGGGTAAACAATAGCATCCTTTAACTCTTCAACTATTTACCCATTATGAGAACCTATACCTAGTCAGATTACATACTTAAGTATAAAAGTATCTCATGTTTGCATATTTTGTGACAAAATATACAAACATGAGGTACTTTTCTGGTTTTACTGTCTATCTTTCCGGATAAAACAAAAATAAATATAAATGAGCAAGTCATTGTGTTCTGTTTTGCAGCCAATAACTGCGTCAGCAGTTTATATATTGGGCGAGATAGTTTCTAGTAAGACGGATGCTGCTCAGCCTTTAGTGAGACTGTTCACCCACCACGATCTCATAGTGCCCATCGTTAAGGAACTCGCTGACGCTGAGATTTCTGTCCTCACGTAAGTGTTTACTAAATAGATTAAATGTTTTACTACAAAATTGTAAATTATTCATCTAAACTATCATTAGCTTTTACTTGGCACTCCTCCTTCAGTAGTTTGTATAGGATAAAAAAAATTGGTGAAGAAAGGACTATAGTGGCCGTAGCTCGTTTTTGTCGAAAACAGTTCTAGTATACTCTGCAGCGCCTATTTCTACAGCCAAACAGTAATGTACAAATATAACTGTGTAATGGTTTGAAGGATGTCGAAATTGGTAAAATGCTGAGACTCTTGTATCTCAAATCGACGACTAAATTCTTGTGTAGTGTATATCATGTTAACTATTACAACGAAAAACAAATCTTTATACGTGCAATTGTTACTATAATATATAGCTGATGTGATGAAAAATTTGTTATGGTGGATTATGTTTATTCCCAGGGATGCGACAACAATATTTCGCGGTAACACCCTTGTGTCTAAGATGATGGACGAAGCAATGCGACTTACGGGCGCTTCATACTTACGTTCCGTTTTACGGCCCACGTTGGCCGCCGTACTGGCCGAGAGGCGGCCGTGCGAGATCGATCCCGCACGGGTCAAGCCCTCGGCAGCTATCGCGACCAATTTGGCTAACCTTAAAGACTACGTCGAACGGGTACGTAGGAAAAAACTTTGAGTATTACAACAAAAATTTTATAAAATATCTCATTATTAGTTATTGTATTTAAATATAACATGTTAATAGATATCCATTATTGAATGATAATATTAGATACCTATTAGAATTTATTTTTTTGGCTTGTACAACAGATTATGGAGAGATATAACACGAACAGTTTCCATGCAGGTGTTCGCGGCGATCACTTCCTCGTACGCGACGTGCCCAGCGGCGATGTGCCGACTGTTCGACGCGTTGCGGCAGTGTGCCGCAAGACATTTCCCGTGCAATGCGGAGGTGCGCTACTCTGTAGTCTCCGGGTTCATATTCTTACGATTCTTCGCGCCGGCGATACTCGGCCCGCGGCTCTTCGATCTTACCACAGAACAAATTGTAAGTAATATTTTTTTTAATACGGTATTGCGACAAAACAAGCACATCGTTCACTTGACTGTAATTGATACATGACATGGCGAAGTGGTTCTGATTAGAATTTTTACTT
This sequence comes from Pachliopta kotzebuea, assembly GCA_018246255.1. Classification (NCBI taxonomy): domain Eukaryota; kingdom Metazoa; phylum Arthropoda; class Insecta; order Lepidoptera; family Papilionidae; genus Pachliopta; species Pachliopta kotzebuea. Next base: position 1,247 of record DWLS01007830.1, on the reverse strand, counting down.
ATTTATCCTTCATATGTGAAATATCCTCTCCACCATGTCCTTCTAAAAGCCCTGGAACAGGAACGTTTTCGCATTCCTCTGCAATTCATATAACATTAGCCTTTAACAACCTCATGCCAGGTTGGACCTAGAGGTTCTTTCCCACCTTTTATTTATCAGTGACTCATCAATATAAAGTCGTGATAGCCTAGTGGTTTTAATGCCCGCCTTCTACTCCGGAGGTACCGGGTTCGAATCCGGTCTGCACCAATGATTTTTTCAATTTATGTGCAGTTAGTATAACACCTAATATCACGTGCTTTAAGCCACGTATCAAATCGCGTGGCTATAAACCTAAAAAAATATACTTATTAGTAGCACTATTTTAAATTAAAAGTGTTAGCATTCTGTTTTTCATCTAATGTTTTCTGTTAGTCTCAAAAGTGTATTTCATTTAATCGAAAAAGTCTCTGAAGATTGGATTTTGGTTTCATAATTTTTTTTACTGTATTTCAGGATCCGCAAACAAATCGTACTTTGACACTAATTTCAAAGACCATCCAGTCATTGGGCAACTTAGTGAGCAGTCGTTCAGCTCAACAGGTGTGCAAGGAGGAGTATATGGCAGAACTGTACAGAAGCTTTTGCACTCCCAGACATGTTAGTATACATATCTAATAACCTTTAAAGTTTTTGCTTTATTCAAAATTTCACTTTGATTAAATGATAACACAATTATATAATTTTTAAATTCAATATTGACATTTTCAAAATATTTAATTATACGTTATGACATAACAATACATTATGAGTTTTTTTCATTAATGCGACATAAAAAATATCATAAAGTTTTTTTCTTTATAGGTGCAGGCAATTAAACAGTTCTTAGAAATAATCTCCACCAGCTCCGACACACAGAACAACAACGTACAAGAATCGCCCGTTTTACTCAAAGAAGGGTAAGTTTTGGTTTTAAGACATAAATAACAAAAGACAACTTTTTGTACCGAAGCTTAATAATAAAAAAAATTCATTCACTTATGCACACACGGACTAGAGATGGGTATGTTATGTTTTTTTATCTTACTTAAAACTATGTGAAATTGAGGACAAGTGTAAGGTCCACTGTACAATAATAGAAATTATAAATTATAAGTTACATGCATTTTTTAATATTTTATGTATTTTGTGTATACAATACAAATATACTTTATTGTGCACTATCACAGAGTTACAAAAAAAGAAAGTACATAAGGATTTTCACAAAA
>DWLS01007829.1:0-10392 GCA_018246255.1 Pachliopta kotzebuea | reverse complement strand
TAAAAAAAAACAATATTTTTAAATTCTTTTGGAGTATTATACACTTTACCAACCTTTTTTAAACAGCTATTTAATTATCAATGTAATTATAGCAGTGCATAATATTATTGGTTAAAAGTAATCGTATGTTATAATAATTCTCTATTAGGTCAGTACCATGGCATTTAGAATTATAAATCAAGAAGATGCGTTGATGTGATCTACTCAACTTTAATTTCTAACGCGCTTGGATCTCGTCATGAGCATATGGTGACATTAACCACTTCTCACTTGACCATTGCATTTGGACTGCTTTTGCTCTCTACTACCGAAGAAGGTCTAAAATACTAACAGTGGACATATAAAGTAAAAAATTAGCTTTTTTTGGAAAAGAAAAACCGTTACATTTATTAAAAAATAAAAATAATGAAAGAAGGAATATACGTATTTATTTGAAAGTATTTTCGATCTATTTGAGAAAAAATTTATTTCTTATCCAATAATAACTGGATTACTATAGAAATAGATTTAATAAAAACGAGAATATTTTACAAGATTGGTTTAAGTTCATGAAAGAATATTCACGAAAGTAATATAAATGACTCTTAGATAGTATTTTAATAAAGTCTCAAAAGGATAAAGAGATATCATTTTTAAATATAACAACACATAACAAACTTCATCACCATTTCTGATAAATATTGTTCACTTAAGGTGTTTATTCTCGAGGAGTCGTTTAAAACTTGTTATTTAGGACGAACAGAATTTCTTAAAAAATATGTATGTAATGATGATGATTATGAAATAATACATATACTATTATCTTCTTACATAAGTACCACACAAAAGATTTTGTGAAATGTCGTAAGACTGACTGATGAGCGGATTGTCGGTGAAATTACAGTTTGTAGTGATAGAAACTCCCATCTATCCCTTTCAAAGTGACTAATGTAAGAGTAAATCAGTGATTATTGTCAAGATATTGTAGAAAATTATTCTAAGCATTTTACTAAAAAGTACAAATGCAAGTCGCATTGTAAAGTGCGATTATAACATAAATAAAGGTAAGGATTCTAGAGTAGTTACTCTTACAGTTAATTATTGTATGTTTGGAAGTTATTATTTTATGTACGAATATTTGTGATCCAAAGGAATTTTAGAAATTTAAGGTTTTATGTTTTTGACAAATTTTCATTGAAAAATTGTTAAAAAATTTAAATAATGGTTACTATGTTACATGTCTTCGTGAAAGTTAACTTATTATAGATCCAATGAAATTAAGCGTAACAAAATCTCTACAAACTGTATAAAATATTTATAAAACTAAAATCACTAATTATTTTTAATAAAGGACGTAAGGAAGGTTCACGAATAGACGCGTCGTTTTTTTTCATAAGAAAGTTGGTCCCCTAACAATTTGTAAAAATATTAGTCTTAGAGTAAATAACTTTTACACCTGTATTACAATATCCGCCGACAGAGACACACTGTTAATCACAGGCCTCAAAAAAATCTACACCGATAGGTGATTCCCGTAATCTTCAGAAATCATCGGTGCACCTTGTGAGGGCCTGTCAATACTGCATCTATCAGAACGCACATCTATCAACACCACTCGTCGTCGTGATTGCCCTTCGTCATATGTCCTGCTCAATACAAAAATAATAATTTAATTTTTCCAACTTTAATGATATTTGCCGCGAACATAAACCGTCGTTTATTTGGGCCCATTTGAATGATGACCCGGGGTTGTTGTCGATATCAGAAAGTCAATGTCATTTTTCCACCACGCTGGAAAGGACAAAGACGACGATTTTACATGTATTTAAAACCTGTTGTTGGAATTTATTAATATTCACACATTTTTTCTTTCACTCGAAACTCATACTCAGTATGGAACGAAATCACAACTCTTCGCGTCATGTAGCACGTTGTTTTACCACCCCTCTTGACATATCACCGCTTCATACAAACTGATATCATAATCCCCATCATCCTTATTAATCCACTAGTGAATACAGCAGCATTTCCCAATATCTTCCACCCAATGTGGTCCTCAGCTTTTCGCATCCACCCGCATAGAAATTAACGATTACTTAAAATGAAGTATCCTTAATGCTATTAATACAAAAAATATAAAATTACATAAGGTTATTCAAATATTAATCTTTAAATGGAAACTGCAAGAGTATGCGACTTTGCGTCGGCTGCCCTTGTAAGAGCTATCAAACAAACGATATTTCCATTGCCTTCCTTTTATTACCTTTCTCCGAGTGCGCCGGCATGCAGCTCCTTATTCTTTCATTATTCTCTTTTATTTTAACAGGCAGGCGAATCTTTTTACTCAAACTGAATTTCAATATAGACGTGAAAAGCTTTATTAAAAACTCCAATATTGTACTCAACTACATAAATTTAAAATATATCTGAAGAAAGAGTGATGGAGAAAAAAAGTGTTTGCTAAAAATATATTGACTATGGAATAACTTTCGTGTTGATAAATATTATTTTTATTATATCTACCTATTACTAAATTTAGTGTATGGTAACATTTTTGGTTTATCAACCGATGAAGTCTTGAGATTCCCAATTTAAATATTTTGTCCGTTTTTTAACAATGAGCACACAAATATTCTTATATTAAGAATCAAATTAGTCCGACATTGTAATTTCTTTTTTGAAAAAACCTATACCATGAATAAAAAAACAACCGCTTGGTACTAAAACAGCAAAGATTAATTTTGTCTTTCCTCTAAATTCCGATACTTTTCAGTTTATTTAATGGCCAGTTAAGTATAAAGTTGTCATTAATTGTTTTGATTTACCATTATTTGTTCTAAGTTTTTTTTCGTTAACTGTATCTATTGGTAATTAATCTCTTTTTTGTTAATTTATTCTGTAAATAATCTTTTACTTGCCGACACCCGCATGTTTACCTACAAATTTAATAAATATAAAAAAGAGTTATGTTCGGTACATTTCACTCCCCAACTATTCATTTATGATCACTACTTAATATAAAAAACTTTAACAAGTACCTTCAACATTCATTTTTCAAACCCATTTAAATAATGGACTAGATAATGACATAAATTTCAAGAAAAACGTTTCCCCGTTTTCATTTTTCTCATTTCCACAATGTTAAATATTTCTCTAACTTTTTTTCATTACGCAGCATTTTTTATAAAGTCTTTTATTCATCTCAACAAATTTGTAAAAGAAAAGATTTCAGATTTTAAATATATGAGCAAATAATGAGTAAATTATCAAAGAAGAAGAGTCTGTGTAGTCAAACTAAGGTTAAAGGCGATGAACTTCAAAAAGGTGCGGCCTTAATAGATTGGAGCGATACATTTAATAAATCCACAGTAGATAACAAAACGACGACTTTTAACCAAAAAACTTATAATCTCTTTAACAAACATGCCTCAATCAAAGATTTTCGATTGAAACTTTCGCCAGTACTATTGATCAGAAGACATTCGTAAATTTATGGCCAAACGTGGTCATGCCTTTCGAAAATTTAAACAGAATCGTTGTGATGACGATGAACCCTTACACGTTGCCCCTACCGTCTATATTCTGATGATCTACAAATTTATTCTCACGCTAATATCACAAATATTAATGTGGCTATTGATAATACAAACCGACATCTTTGTAGTATCAGTGATTGGAGTAAAAAAATTATATCACAATAAATCGTAATAAGCGTCAGGCTAACATGTTGGTAAGCCCACGTCGGTTTGCTAGTTTAGATTTAACTACCCTCTCTCAATGTTTTAATAACAAAGTAATTCCCGCCAGCAATATAGTTAAAAATCTTAGACTGAAACTGGACAACTCATTTAGTTGGCGGCTACAAATCGTTAAAGTAAAAAAGCGACAAACACGTTGCAACAGTTGTATATCAGTTTTGAAACTTTTTGCCTTTTCCCTCTAAAATAATGCTTATTAAAACATTAATTTTTCCCTTACTAGATTAAGTAGATATGTGTTACTTGGATGTAACTATTGAACTTCTTAGCAAATCGGATCATCTACATAACAAGTGCATCCGTTTTAATTTCGACGTACGTCAATACGACCACGTCTTATCATTTCGAATACAGCTTAAATGATTTATTCTCCGCAAGTGAAAGTTCTTTAGGGTACTGTGCATACTATTTCCAATTTTCGCCTGATCCTTTTGCCCTGAATCACTAGCTTTGTTTCCGTACTACGGATAACTTCTGACGTCATAATCATTTCTATCATACCAGCTTCCTATATTATTTACTTTCTTCTCAGTCAATAAAAGTCTGGAACACTTTGCCAACCAACATTTAAAAAATGCGCAATAAACCTTTATTTAAATGTATAACTCTTAGGGTACTACTATTTTTCATTTAATAACAATACTCGCAGTTGACATATTTTGTTATTGATTGAAGTCATGTCTTTTTTTAACTTCTTTTCTATGTATATTTATGTAAGTACATGGGTGTATGTATATGTTTAAATACATGCATGTTTATTTGTACTTATTGTATAAAATGTATTCAATTTTTATGTAGAAAATAATGTCCATGTCTGTATTTACAAAACAATTAATTTTCCCTTTTTAGCATCCGCTTGTATTTTCTTTTTTTTTATCTGCTTCACATTACGAAAGGTTGACTGAAATAGAAATGTAGCATTATGTCCGCCATTTTATTTATTGCATTTATCTTATAAATACTTTACTCTTTTGTTTCATTTGTGCAAAAAAGTATAAATAAATAAGTTAAAAGCTATAACACAATTCGTTGACATAACTTTTCTGATCTATATTTAACTTTTTGTGGGTCTGTATTTAAATTTCATTCCAAACCACACCAATTCACGTTATTTCCTTTTCCCTGCTAACGAATCAAAATGATTCTTCCGTTTGGATTGATACAATTTGACGAATGTATTCGAATTTATAAAATAATCAAAAGTGAATACAGCTTTTTCTTTCATTTACATAAAGATAAAATCTATGTACACTGATCATACAAACCTTACTAAATATGCGCTAAATTTATTAAAACATGGAGCGACTTGAAGAAATGTAACGATAAAGTAATTTTAATTGTACCTAAGTAATAAGTCTCACTTTCCATAGTCCTGAACATATATCTTTAAGAAATTTAATGTCCGCTATGTTTCCCGATAGTTTTTATACTTTATACAAGAAGTTTATTATTAAATTATAAATGTACACGTTACAATGCATTCGTAGTTTTATTTAGAAGAAAATAACAATTTTGAGTCGATTTATGTTTTTTTCAAAAGGTTTCTTTATTTTAAATGTAAATTTACATTCAGCTTATATTTTTAACTATTTAATGTAGTTACATGACCAATTCAAAACAAACAAGTGGGAACAATAACATACAATAACATACAGAGTTCAATGTTATCATATCGGTAATATACATACCTCTTTGCTTATTATCTTTAAGTTACGTGTTTTAGATTGTGGGTTGAATATAATAATATAATTGTTATAAATAGACTTTATAACTTATTTCTATCATACTCGTGATAGATATATTTGATACAGATGTATTTCATTTGATGAAACCGTCGTTGCGACCGTGCCGTGCCTTCTGTGCTGCCAACGATCAAACGAACAATATTTCCATTGCCCCTCTTTTGTTATTCGTCTATGAGAAGGCTTATACAAGCCTCTCCAATTTGCATTATTTCCTTTTTTATCGACCAACGAATTGAATTTTTTCATTCGTCTCGATGGCTACTTTGATGCGAAATACCAATAGAAGCCAATGCTGAAAAGAGCTTCGAGTGCGTTTTTAGTTACTATTTTTACTACTCCAATTGTATATAATAACTGAACATATCTTTGACATTTTATGTCTAACACGATATACGACACAATAACATTTTTCTAATATAAAAAATTCTAAACAGTATTAACTAATTCCAAACACAAAAACATGGTAATTATTACAAAACTTGAGTTTGTATGTACTGAATAATTTAATAAAAACGTTTTGATTATATATTTTTTTATACGAGCAAAGCGTTCATCTGATGGTAAGTAATATGCTTTAAGCTTTGTAAGCGATATCAACGAGGCGCTGGTTAAGATGGTATACACAGCACCACATTGCACTCACCGCCTTGCACGTAAAGTGCCAAGTCTCCTTAGCCCAATAAATTCACCAGCAAACAGCACCCTTCAAAACTTAATGTTTGTTGGAACACAGTAATGTTTGCTCATTACTATTTGGAAGTAAAAGAAAGAGCTGCTGTGATACCTACCTAAACGTACCTAATAGTATCTACCGACCTGCCTAGGTAAATAAGAACAGAAAATAATCCAAATCCACTAGAAAGATCTAAACATTTATATTTTTCCCAGGACTTATTATTTCCTCTTCATTCTTTCTCATGTCTCTTTACTGTACATTTTTTTACTACACTGCACTACAGATTTATTTAATTAGAAGATCCGATTATCGGTAAGAGGACATTATAACTTAGAGTACCACAAAGGTTAAGGAACACTTGCTAATTTACCTATTCAACAATGTAGTAAACATCAAAACTGACTTTATTAAAAAGTTTTAATTGATTATCGGTATATTCATTATAGGTAATTTCCTGATACTGTCCTTGTCCTAAACTAAAGTCTATGTATGTCACAAGATTTTATTCTTACGAGAAATAGACTTTAAATTTCTTATCTCAATAACCTAATGTAAAATTTCGCTTAAATTTAACAATGTTTTCGTTAAGAACACTTAATGTTTTTGTAAAATGATAGACTTTCATTATCTCTGGTCACCATCTATTGCTTAAGTTGAAACTTCTGAACTTAATACAAAATAGCGGTCTCGACGCGGTTTTAGCCTCATTTGAATAATTGCGCTTTCAAATTGCACTATTTGCCTTTAGGAAACTGTGCCGTGCTATCTCCTATTTAGTTATGTAACTGCTGGGGTATACGAAATTGCACTTCCTTGTTTTAATGTAGTCAGAGATAAAGAAAAGTTAAACGAAACCCTGTAATCTAGTGCAATTTCAGTTGTAATAATTTGTATAAAAACATACATGAAGGTTTCATAATGAACATTATGTATTTTTTTTTACGGTTATTACTATATTACGGCATCATTAATAAGTAACGAAAGGCAAAGTTCAAAGGTAATAAGTGTTTTAAAATTAAACACTCTTAATTTATTTTATCACGCTTAAAACTAATATTCCCTATCTTTAACTAATGAACAATGAACATATGACGAGTGATGAAAACAGATGACTTTGTCATGATCGTAATTATCAAGCAAGCTATGATGAAAGAGTAGTATAAATAAAAACCTTTTGAAGTTTACTTGATGTTAAAACTCTCCGTCAACATTGACACAAGCAATCCGAGCAGCAAATCTTCTTAATTGCTATAAGAACGTCGAGAACCTTTGAAACTGACACTCCGGCATGAAGTAATCAAACATTTATACAACCTACTAAATTTAATATGAAACTTCTTAATAGCTTTCGCTCAATGTTGTTACTTCATTTATGTATGTACAGATACACAGAAAGACAAATCCAGAGCAACACTAAAAGTTAACAAAAAATTAGTTATTAAAGAAAAAAATATGTCATATATTATTAATATTCTCACACATCACTGATGGAAAGTCTCTAGGACAATAGAGACAAAAGAGAGGTACCACAACAACTCCTATTTCTACCGAAAACTAGTAATGTACAAACAAACATATTACTTCGAGAGTGCTGTATGCTAGTGAAATTACTGGGATAACGAGACTTAATATCTTGTTTCTCATAGCGATGAGTGCAATGTTGTGCGGTGTATATCATCCTAACCAGCAATACATTGTTACGGGCAAGCATTTCTGCCACATCGTCACGTAAATTAATAATGAAACTAAAACAGATGTAAGTTTATAAAAATAATTCATATGCGCATATAAATAATTTCGCAACTCAGTTATTTAAGATTTCCAAAAGTAATGTCGACGAAATAATCTCAAAAGATTGGATTCAATAAATGTGTAAAATCCTTTCGAGTATATTCGAATTATACGGTTTCAGAAACGAGAAAGTTTTTTATATAAAATAAGTTTTTCGGCAAGTAAACACAACTGTATATAAATATATTTATGCATACAAACAAAAATTACCGTTTATATAGAGTTCTGACAAAAAACTTTTATAATAGGTTAAATGTTAATATTATTAACTGTTAGGTTTGCTAAAAATTTATTGTACTTAAAAGGTTATTTTTGTTATCTACAAAGGCTAACATAACAACTAGACCGTCGATGAGTTACTTTTTGATACTTAGCGTCATATATTTACAACTCGAAAATAGCAATGCTATTTTGATGAAAGATTTACAAAGATCTTACTACCATTAAAACCAAAAATGCTATGCCATTGTGCTACGGATGCAGATATAGACAGCTACGTATTATAAACATCGAAGTTTAAAATTTAAATATATAATATTTAAACAACATTTTTCACAAACAGAATTTTAACTATACATTATTTACACATTGACTTCATAATACGTCAATGCAAAGCAGGATGGGTATGATTACACTTTAATTACGGCAATGTTTGAAGTATGTTGTTGCGTGAAACCGCTCTATTAATGTTAAAATATTAATTAAATCGCAAACAATTATCCTGTGCCGACATTCAATTCGGCGACCACGCAGTAGCAGTCTCTAATTATTTTGCTAAATGCGCGACCAAATTTATCTTGAATTTGGTCGGGATCGGTGAAATTTAAATTAAAATGTAAATGTTGTTGGGGCGGCCGCCCTCTCTAATTGCGAATGGAGCGTCCGTTGTCAAAGTTATCTCGGTTAAGGTTGATACCAGAGTTCGTACGTCGGATTAAAAACTCTTTACTAGTTAATCTTACAAAAAATATAATATTGCATTCTTTAAACGCCGTATTCTCATACTAAATTATTTCTCTCATAATGTATCAGGGAGTGAGAATCCTGAACTATTGCAACTTTTTTTTATATATATCACAATTTACCTACATTATATACCTACATGTAAATAACAAAATGAAATACTACATTTGTAGAAAATATTTTATTAATATGTAAAGAATGTTTTCACCAGTCATTTTATGTTTTGAATGTGTAATAATTCTTTGTTATTTTTTACACCGAGGACGTCGATTCCTTTTAAGTCGAATGGCGAATAACTAGTCATTTTTCAGTTTGATAACTTCATCGTAATGTTTGATAATTTGCAATATTTTCGTCATGAAAACGAAGTAGTAGTATTTATCTTTAATAGTACATATATATTATGTAATTGCAAAGATTATTAAAGTATAAAAATAATCACAATATTTTGCAAAAGAGTGCTAACTACTCTGCCACGAATAACTGCAGATTGACACTTTCTTTCTCTGGTATGCAGATTTCCTTTTACTTATTCCTCACAGTAAGCCATTAAAAATTTATAGTTTTTCCGATATTTTATTTTTAGGTCCACATTTATTCCTAGTAATTACATAATGTACATAAAACGCTATTGCAAAGTAAATTACAAAATGTTCACAACAGCATAGTTAAGTAATTTTTTTAGTAATTTTCTTTAATCTAAAACGATAGAACATCATAATAATCTTATCTATTATTATAAATAACGGCATTTATAAATAGATCTGGATCATTTTGTAACCTTTTTCCATTAGCTTCCATTAGCTCTCGAGGGCACCTTGCCATTTTCTACTTAAAATTAGGATCAGGGATACTTCTCAACCCTTTAGTACATGCATATGCTCCGATGATATAATATGTATTGAATTATGTTTGCACAATAATCGTGCCGATTCTGCGTTTTACGTATTTTTAACGCTTTCTAAAACAATGTTTACTTCATTAATCGGCCCTACTACTTTAATTTTTCATTTATAAAAAAATGAATTAAAAAAATGAATTGAAGAAAACACAGTAATACTACTATTTTCTTAAGTGGACGATTCTAATTAAATTACTTGTAAATAGTATTTTAAGATAAACATTTATTTCCTAGTAAAAATCACTTTCGATTTTACGTCTTTAATTTAGGTAGAAAGCGATTTATCTTCAAAAATCTGAAACCAGGAAATTTAAAGAGCTATTTACCTTCAAAAATCAAAATCCTGCACAAAAGTCACTAATTTCTTTATACATTAATATAGATCATCATCATGATCATTGAAGGCCATCTACAAATTGAAGTTGGTCAGAGAGAAAAATTTGTGTATCGTATGGATAAAACTGCACACACCAAGGAAACATTCTCTAGGATGTTAACACTGAAGCGGTCTTCCCCAACAACTGCGACATTGGGTTATTCAAGAAAAGAGCATATTGTTATCTCAAGGGTAGGCAACGC
>DWLS01007828.1:0-10393 GCA_018246255.1 Pachliopta kotzebuea | reverse complement strand
GTGGGGTTTTTTTTTTATCTCACCTGGGGTCGTTGGGTATTTTTGGGGTGGTTTACCAAAAAAAATTCGGGTCTTTTTTTGGGCAACCCTTTTTTTTTTTTTTTTTTTTTTTATGGGCAAGCCTATAACTTACAATCAGGTTACCACCTTACTTGTCTCATCACCACGCGGATTAAAAATATATTTAATTAAAAATTGTGACGTGGGTAAATCAAAATAACAATGCGCTATACTGTAATGCAAATACCTCTCGAAGGTTCGGCATATCACAAACAACGAGGGCGTAGTTATATAGGAGCTGGGATCCTCTTATCCGTGCCAGGTTTGGAAACAAATGACCGAGGCTATCCAGGCCCCGCACTCTGTACACAACAAGATAACCCGTAATCTAGAATACAGAACATAAGCACTATTACACCTGCTGGAATAAAGTTCATAGTTTACGGTTCAATATTAAATTATTGAAAACAAATTTCAATATACTCCAATACAAAAAGCTTGTTAATATTTATTCGGCATGTAGACATTTTCTAAGAAAATATTAAAATTTTGTTAAACGTATTATACATAAAAAAAAGGAGTGGCATTGCAACAAGCATAATTATAGTTTCAATGTCGGTTTATTAGTTTACGGATATACTAAGTCATATATAATTAATTACATATTCTTGTTATATAAAGACTGCATTAATTATGTTTTGTTATTAAGTTTTTGACGATGTTCGACATTTTTCAGCTTTGTCAGTTTTAATAATCCGCGGGGTAATTGTGTAATACAATAATAGCGATAGCATTTATTATATTGTCCCTTAATAGACAATTTCATCTCAGTACTTACTATTTTTTTCCCCTGACCAACTCCTATAATTAAATCTGATTTCCAACAATTTATATGATGGTTCACCGCTCTTATATTGTATTAAAATGTGTGGTATTTCGTTGTTTTGTACGTTTTTTGCAAATTTTTCTTAACAACTTTATTATCATTTAATTTATCTTAACCTTGTTATCATTTAATTTCTCTTAATAATTATATCACAATGCGTTGGAAGCAATTACCTCATTCTAATACTTAAGTGTATCGAGCACATGTCTAAAGTCTCGAATTTTTTAAAAAAAATATTCATAACACAGGTAACTTAAATCAATGTTTTAAATACAAGGAAATAAATTAATTTAATTAAAATTCGTACCTCTTTAAGCTTAGGAAACGAAACATTGTTAAAATGCTCCAGTTTCGTTCTCTCCAAGAGTAGTACATACAAATTTCCCAGCACAACTGTGCAATTTTTTAAATGACTCAAAGCTTCAATGGAATTACAAAACATACTTTTACAGATTCCATGGTGGTCTTCTTGTAACGCTTCAATTTGTTGCCATAAACACCAGCCAAGACCGATAGTGATCACTAACCTAAAGATAATCACTTATTATTTAATAAAGACAAAGCAAAAGCCACTATTCTCTTATAAACACAACAAATATAAAAAGACGATGTGTATAAAAACAATTATACCTCGAAAACCGACAAGCTTATTTATAACTAAATTTAATATTTACAGACAACCAAAAATATGTTACCACTGTTCAAATTGGGTTATTTTTTCACAAAGATCTCCTTTTATGTTCAACATTATAATTCACCAGGCTGGTCTCTTAAGTGCTGACAGATGTTATAACATAACTATTCTTGTAAAATATCAATTTCCACACAATGTTTTTCTGTCCATCCGCTAAACCAGACGCTGGACTAGTAAAAAAAATTAAGTATTACCAGCCTAATGTTTTCGCCGCCATAACACTTTGATACTTTTGCCGCCAAATCTCTTATACTTCTGCTGCCGCCCAACGGAACTCTTTATCAAAAGTCGCCGAAATATTTTTACACGTGTGTATCGTATACCAATGAAAGGGAAACACATCTTATAGCAACGCGGTCCTTAGCATTATCCAACTAAAATAATAAAAACAAAATAACCAAAAATAGTTTTATTCAGAAAGTAAACAAGTTTACGTCTTAAAACAGACTGCATTAACACAATGATTGAATTTAAATTGTTTTTTACAGCTTAAGTTACGTCAAGACGGCAATAACAAACAGCTGCTGTTAAAAAACAGTACAAATCATGCCTTCATAATTTTATGTTTTTACACAAATACAACAACTATATTCAACGGAAATAAATCGTTTATTTATTATATCTCTATGTATGAAAATGGTAACAACCATTTATTTAAACCTTATAGTTTGAGATCCGTTACAACTAATGAAATATTATAAAAACCTTCTCTTAGTACGAATACGTACTAATATATATATACAACAAAATGTTTATTGAGATCATATTAAAAAGACAAATTATTACAGAATATAAAAAAATGCTGTTTTCTATTACTATTTAACATAAAAAGTCTAAATCAACCCTTATATGTTCTGCTAAAGATATATGTGCATAATGTATCTATGCAAAATATATAGATATGCAATATTTATGGTTGTTATATATTTCTGCTACTAAAACTTCATAATTTTGACAAAACATTGTAATTAATTCTAAACGTTATTAGACGACCAGTACGTGTAATATAATATAAAATGCAAATAATAAAGAAAATAACGTACCGTAAGCGTGCTCGTGAGTTGATTAGCAAACAAGTAATTTATCACTAACTTTGCTCTGTAATAACTCGCACCCGACCTTAATCTAATATACTCATGACTTGGTGCTAATTAACGACAAGGAAAAGTTGAACAAATTAATTTATATATTAACTCTGTGCACGTTGAAGCTACCCGGTTCTTTTAAAGCTTCCGTTGCAACTGGCTTCAATTGTAGTTTGTGCAAATTATTTAATTACCTATTTTTATTTCGATGGAGTCTCAATTTAGGCTGACAAGATCGACAAAGGTCAGGTTTCTAAAGGATGATCTATTTGTTGTATCGTAAAACATTTGAATGAAATAATATACATGTTAGTGTTTTGAAAATCATTTCCAAGTGCCGTTTTATAATCATATTACTAAAGTGACAGTATCAATGCAATAAAATTAATCTCGGCTCCGTTTTGAATAACAATGTGATCAGTGGAACTATTGAGCTAATGAGCAGTTTATGTTTAGTACGACTGGTCAATGTGACTCTGTGTAAGAGATCTTCACTATTTCTTCATTGGAAATAAATAACCACCTGCTGAACGCTGTTTCACCTTCTACATAATATAAAAAAAAACAATTTTATCACATGTCTCGTTTTCATTTTAACCGCAGAGGAATTTTTCTATCCGCAATTTATTTTCAGTGTTTCTCTCTAAGACCGGATGGGCAAGCTCGCGAACATAGTATTCTTTGAAAATAACTCCTTGTTATTTTAATCTTCGCTCGGTAAAGTGTTCCGGCTTTAATAAAACAGCCTGTATAACCGTAAGACCCACGGGTCAAGTGGTTTTAACGAGAAATATTGCATTTTGTGTCGTGCTCCAATATACAGCGCTGAGTCGAGTGCATGTTGCTGCCGTAGAATGTTGTCAACGGGGATATAAAATCTTTCATAAATATATATTAAACTTTTTCAGTGATTTTTACGCTGATGTATACAACCACCTGCACACTATACGCCATTTGTAGACAGTGATTTCATGAAAAATTTATAATTTTAAATAGAACTAACAAAATGTCAAATGCAGGTTTAAAGACAATTAAAGTGATTTTGAATCTTTAAGAAAATGTAATACGAATTTCACCTACATCATCTTATCCGATCGATCCTCTACTGAACAGGGGTCTATTTCGATTCTAATCCATTTATTTTGAGTTATTGTTCATCTGACAAATGGTTTATTTTCAAAATTTTTTGTTCCATAGAAAACACAAGGCTAGAATAAAAAATACTGGTTAATGTACTTTAAAAACAAATCAAAAGTTAATTATAAGTTTCAACCAGTAACAATAAATGAGAGTTTAGACTAATAACGAAGATTTTTACTTTTACTCTTTATTTTATCCTTGCAGTACATTAGTGATGAGATGAAAATTTACTGAAGGAATAGGTTTCCTGTACTAAAGATCTGTAGATACTCTACCACCGCAACTCGTTTTTCTACCGTCAAACTATGTTAAGATTTGGAACGTGTTAAAAGAAATGTAATTATAAGTGGCTCAGTAGGCGTGACTTGGTCATCCTCAGTGAAGCTAAGCAAAATCTACCCGCCGGCCCAAGACTTAGGGCTCGCCAGCGGTGGCTACTCCAGGTAAGCTCTAGAAGCTCACCGTCTATGTGCTTGTGGCCTGCGGAGGTAGGGTACGGTGTGAGACAGTGTAAAAAAAAAAGGTGACGAGACATTGAATTGTTAAAATGCTTTACCGCCTAACTCTGTTTTTAAAATGGCATTCAAGGATGATGAATGAGTCAATGTATCTGTCATAGGTAAGCCTTATATCTAAAAGAAACTCAAAAACGTTTTTAAATACCTGCAATGTACTTATAAAATTTATATAATGACTACAAGATTTTTTTGTAGAAAACGTAATCTAATTGAATTTCAAAATAAATACAGCAGGCGGTTTATTCTTTTTGTCTTCATCAACTCTTTTATAAATTAAATTTTTAATACCTTTGAAGAATTTTTATATTGAAAATCAAATTTACCTGTACAGGTATATGTTTTTTTTCAAAGTAAGTAATAAATTGGCAAATAGAAATATTAATATTAACTTGGTTAAGTGTGTATTAATTAATAAATAGAAAAGATTATGCCGGAGATCAAAACAGACTTTAGATATAGATGGGGATTTTAAAACATTCAAGATTTTAGCAAAAAAAACGTAATTTTGAGAACAGAGGCTGATATATCAATAATAAAAATAATAAATACCGGTCTTACCCAAAATGCAATCAAGAAGAAAAAATTTGAAGCCTTTTAAAGCGGCTTTAAGAGCCAATCATAAAAAATTTTAGAAACATTAGGTGAATTTTAATAACAGTGTAAAACACTGCTCTGTTTAGTTCTAAAAATAGTGTTACAAATAATGAAATTACTAAAGTATATGCTCCGTATATTTCAATGCAACGAGCGCAAATTGAACACTGTCTAAAGCTCCACATCGTTGTCTTCGTTCATACGTATAATAATTACCAAATAAATTGCAAAACACTAATCCTAATCATAAATGTAGATTTCGCTTGTAATAATATAAATTTATTAAAGTCAATCAATTCTTTAAATATTAGTAAAAGATTTTTTACAACGTTAATAAATATGTCTTAAAATTCATGGTTCAGTTTTTGTCATTATAAGGAATTAAAAAGAAAAATCATCACAAGGATTGACAATCGATGAACTTGTAATGGTCTACTGTATAATAGTACTTTGGCCGACATATGGTTAATATAATAATATATATAAAAGGAATTTGTGTATGGTAATAGGGGTGAATATATTTTACTACCGCATTTTCAACTATTTTATTTTAATTTAAGTTGACATCTTTCTACGTTTATGGCCTATAGCAGGCTATTGATGATGATGAAATTTGTTTTATCTTTTTTATACATTTTAATAGTAATTTAAAATTAATAGAATCATTGTAGGCAAGTAGTTTTTAGAACAAATAATAATGCAACGATATGGTACTAAAGATAAACCAAGGAACATTATCTATAATTATTTAAACTAAATAGTAAATGCTTAAATAGTCAGTACAAAAGATCAATAATATCAAAAGAAAAACGCATTCACATATTGTGATCGATACATTTATATCTTTATACTGTGCTAAGTATTATCGAATTTACCTTTTTTTACTTTGTACTTGATACAGGGTTTTTTTCTATTTTAAACACTTTCAAATTTTGTTTCTAGTAACACCGAAGGTGATCACCATACAATAACAATCGGTTAAATGTCAATGTCAAGACAAGTTCTTCAATTGATTATAAACAACTATATTATATGTGATAATATTTAAACATTTCTCATTTATAATGAATTTTTCACACCAAAAAATAAAGTGGGTTTTTTAAAATATCCGTACCTTATATATTTTTTTTCATTAATCTTTATGAAATTGTTTGATAAATATTTATTATTCTTTTAATCATCTTGATTTTTACTATAATTTTCTTTTATAATTTTTATTTCTTCAATGATTAGTTTATTACATGTTTATTGTTGTGTTTTGATTATTAAATATAATTTTTAGCTATGATAAAAACAAGTTACATGCTAAATAAACAGTTTCTTATTGTCATAATTCTACCTGAATTTAAAAATAAACAACATGCAATAAAATTTATAAAAAAATGTATGGTCAAAATTTAAATAACCCAAAATAAATAATTTTTTAACAGAAGTATTTTTGATTGTACTATCACAGAAAAGTAAAAAAAAGAAGGAATAGTAACTTTGTAAACATAGCATTATACACACCAACAAATATCCCTTTCTGGGCAGATATAACTACCTCTAGTAACTACAAACAAAATCCAAAATTGAAACTCCGGAACAAAATAAACATCCATAGCTAATATGTCTAAAACCAAACGGGTTCAGGAATCTATCGAAGAACTAATGGATGACAATTCTCCATCAGCACCCTTCGCTGAATCTAGTGCAGAAAGCTCAAAGGGATTAATGTAAGTTCTCTGTCATTCTATTCAAACACATTTTATTTAAAGCAAAAGAATCATTTGATTATAGATAATGAGACACTTTATAATAGGTTGTTTGGAATTACTCAGTTTTTTCCTGACAGATGATTTAATTGTTTTTCTTGAACACAACTTCACATTTGATCCTTGTAACTATTATGTTTTGAGAGCTGATGTAGCAAGGCTTGTGTCTGACAAAGTTTACTTAAATATACTTAGTAACTTTTGGGTGCTCTTTTACATATATAGAGCAATAAGCAGAATTTAGTCATATTAATTTTTTTTACTATTTTTAACAAAGTCAAATGCATGGGCAAAAAGATGAACTGGTTCTAAGGTTTTTGAAAATCATGTCTATAAAAAAGGTGATTATGAAAGAAGGTGATGCTGTTTGATTGATGGGATTTTAAAGACAATGTTTTTTTTCTTTTATTGGTTAACACACAAATTAATTCAGAAGTCTACTATCATCAGAGGGACAAAATAAACGATGCATTTCAACATGAAAAAGGCTAGAATTAATCAACAGAAAAAATGCAATGTTCGTCAAAGATAATGCGACCTTATACAAGTTTGTTGACTCATCAAATGCTTTTTTAGCTGAAAAGGGAAACATTTCCACAAAACAAAGACCAAAAATTTTATGATGGCGGAATCATGCCACTACCAGAAAGTTGGCAAAAGATGTTGAACCCAAAATAGCCAATTTATAATTTAATAAAATATTTATTGATTACATAAAAATTGTCTTTCGTTTTCATTAATAAAATATAAATTATTTTCTGAACAACTCAATATAATTATTGGTATTATGTCGTGCTTTGACATAATAATAACTAGTTCTTGGTCTATGTATTTTTTATTAGCAAGTAATGTATATTTAAACATAATGTTAGAAAACAGTTTACAAATGAATAATATAAGTAACAGTATTAAAATTTCTTCAAAATTAAAAAATGAGTGTTCAAGTTCTTTGTTCCAAAAGTCATTTTGGAACAAAGAACTTGTTTTAGTAATTTTGGCATACATATAAATCCTTTCTGTTGCAGACAAACATCAAACAAACCATCACTGAACATACAAGACAGAACCCAAGAAAAAATTAAATTCAGCCAAAAATGTGATGAGAAAGTAAACATGGAACATGATAAACATGAAGCTGTACAAAACATACAGCAGAATATTTTAGAAGATGAAAAACAAAATGCAGAAGAGAATGTAGTCCATGATACAAAACAGAAAGTAGAACAAAATTTAAAACAAAAAGCAGCAGAAAATGAGAAAAAGAATGAAAAATTTGGCAAAAAAGCTGAAAATATTTCTTATAATGAAAAAATGTATAAACCTTATCAATCGGGTAATTAAGCCATTACTTCTTTAATATTTTCTAAGGCTAGAATTATTTGATTGTAGTATGTTTTGTTCACTCAATGTTTTACCATCTACTTGGTCTATTGTCACTCACTGGTGAAGATAGACTACCTCAATTTATTTTCAGCACAAACACTACAAAGCTACTATCATTGGTAGATTTCCTATAAACTTTACTAGGGTGTTGGTCCACCTGGATAATGACTACCATATATTATTGATTACATTGCCAAAGAAAATTTAATGTTGTTTTATTAAACGTGTAATATTTGCATGAATATTAGAATTAATTAAACTTTTTTATTTCACAAACAAACCATTGTTAGTAAAACTGATGAACAAAGTAAAAAATAGTTTTTTATGAGTAAGAATTCTATGACTTTTAATTACCTATCTTCAAACCTTTTTGGTAATTAGTAAAGACTATTAATTATCCAGAATCCAATAAACTAAAATTTTCGGATGGTTTAATTGATGTGAATGTCTTTAGAGAAAGCATATGTCCACCTGGTGTTATCTATCGGCTGATGATGAAGAATTTTTTTTATTAATTCATTTATATAGGATTCATTAAAACTTTACGAAATTTATAATTTACATAGAAAAACATTTTTTTTGTTAACATCAAACTATCTCATTTTCTAGAAATTAACAAACAAACAAATATGTTTAAAGAACAATCAGCACCAATCCCTGTACTTTCAAATCAGACCAGTGCCAACATCAACAATCAAAACTACTCACAATCTGCTGGAATGGCAATACCGACACTCAATAACCACGGTAAACATAACATTTTTTAAAAACTTGCTTTTTATTTTTAACCTATAACAAGAAAGGGGTATAGAATATTACATAAATTTTTTTTCATTTATATAGTAGATCTCTAGACTTGTAGCGACTACAACCAATTTTTATTTGAATATTGGCAGAAGTCTTTAGCTTCTAGGTTTAAAGATTATAAAATCGTTGGGACCTTTTTTATTTATGTTTGTAATGTTTTAAATTTTTTTGAATATCTACACTTTGCCCCATAAAATCTTTAGATATAAGCCCCCAGAAAATGTAATAAGAATGCCATAACAACAACTTCTTTTTTTTATTTTTAATTCACAATAACTAAGCTAACTCTTATTCTATATTTCACAAATTTGGAAGTAACAATGAAATTGAACCATAGATGTTTGTGCTACAAGGGAGGCTATTTAATTATTGTAGTTAAACATTTAAAGCATTATTTTATGTTTGGATATCTACTGCCATCTACAAGAGATATATACTCCACATTTCAGAAGCTAGAAGGACTTCGGTATCATATCAGAAACCAGTGACAACAGAACAAAAATAATCACAACTTTATTGATAGTTTATACAATACAATATAATGTTGCAGAACTATTGTTATCACAGGAACACTCAAACTTCTCTTCTTCACAGTTAAAATCTATATATATATAAGCAAGTACATATAGTAACAAAAAACTATATCATTATCATAAACCATTAGATTTCCACTGCAAGCTATATATATTTTTAGAATTATCCTAATTTTTAAGAAATAACACTTGCTTCAGGTTACACCTTGATGCCCCAAGGTCTTGTCCAACTACCAGCTGTGCAGCAACAAATTTATGAGAATGTACATAGTTTTGGAGATCCCAACATTCTGGCCAGTAAGTTGTATACTACACGCTGTTTTGTAGAATTATAGCGCTAAGTTGATCTGGTGATTATAAGTTTAGATAGTGATAGAATTTTTACGAATCCACTTGGATAGTTGCCACTTCCTTACTGTAAAAAGTCTCATTGTCGGGTTACAATGAAACTTTTACCTGATTTAGAATGGTGTTGAGTAACTTCATGCGAAATTAAGGTCAAGTATTAGCCATATTTTCAATCATTACATAATGTCTTACAACTCGCTATAAATTTCTCTAAATATTTCATGTAAAATGTTTGTTTTACAGTAAATAATATGATCTTGCAAAGGTCCATGGGAATGCAACCAATCTTCCAGAACATGCATCCTTATCAAAATCCTAATGCTATTCCAGGTGAGTGCAACAGAGGGTCTGTAATTAACACTTGATAGCATTACTATTTTACATGCAAATGAGAGTGTACTTACAATTGAACCCAACTGCGTTTAGTTTCTCTTAGTTATTTATGGCGATACTGAGGATAGGGCGGTGTGAAGGCAGCTGATTAATGTTTTTTTTTTTATAACAGCTAAGAGGCAAACGAGCTAGACGGGTTACCTGATAGTAAGTGATTCACCGCCGCCCACGGTCACCAGCGACGCCAGTGCGTTGCCTGTCATTGAGATTTTTTTTTTTTTTTTATAACATGTGAGGGGCAAACGAGCAAACCGGGTC
>DWLS01007827.1:0-10393 GCA_018246255.1 Pachliopta kotzebuea | reverse complement strand
CGAACCCTCTCTACTTACGTCCCTAATTCATTACATGAAATCCTCCTTTCTGGACTTTAACTTTTTTCACATATGCTCGTACCACATCTATTATTTATTTTCCATTAAAACTTGATTATAACCTCTGTTAATCGAAATAAATAATAATGTAAGCTGTTGTAATTACCGAATAGATAAAAAGTCTTCCGTTGTATGACATTACTTTAAAATAAATAATTTATTATTATGAATTATTATAATTCGTTACAATAGCTTTAATTCGATCCACTAAGTTTAAACTTCCAAGCAAGAAATATGTAGTTATTAATGTTTGTTATACAATATTAGTTTAGTACTAAATGTATGTTTGCTGGCCTCATTATTGGGAAGACCTATGTCTAGCAATAGATGATTATCAATTGATGATAAATAGGAGCTGCAGTGGTTCCTACCACCAGTGTACTGTCGTAATATGAATACATCACACTATAGTATTGCCAGTATTAAGCAGATATATAAACAACGGTGCTCTTCAAATGAAAACACAAGAATCTCTCTTTGGAGTAAGACGTACTATTTCAGTTTTATATATCTCGTTCCCCTGTAAAGTGGGACAGGGATTTTATTACTCTTTTCTCTATATTATCTTTCTTTTATCTTTAAACTTATCTGTTTACATTTTGTGTTTCCTGTTTCATTCTCTCATCTTCCACTATTTTACAACTTTTCTATTTTCCCTTCTTACAGGCATCGCTTCCCTTACTTTCGCCGCTGCTTATTCTACTTAACAGTTCTTTATGTTAAATCTAAAGTTACATGCAGTATGTTTTTATGACATTTCTTGTATCTAATTTTTTCTTCTTTACATTAATATTAATTTTTATTTGTTTTTTTACTTTGCTTTATCTCTGTCCCTACCTATATCACACATTATTCCTTTTTATGACCTATTCCATTACCTTTCTGGTATATTTAAAAATATGCAGCGAATGCCGTCTAAATTCTGTCTCTGTAAACTTGTTTTGTTTATGGTGACTAATAAATTTATTTTTTTTATTCATCAGGGAGGCGCTACTTTTCTCCCTTATTCTTTCTTTCAGCTCCAACACACATTCGAGGCGCTGTTAGCAGGTGTACTACTGTCTGATTCACCTCCGGCTCATAGATGCATGCAGGACTCTCCTTGAGCTTGAATCTATGCAAATACCCGTAGAATCTCCATACTTGGTGAACATCTGGACCAGACACGTGTCCAGCTCCACACGGTGAAATATGCGTTAAACCGAGGCAGCGTACGAGAAAAATATCCGCGTTGTTGAACCAGTCGTACCTTCCATAAGACGTACTATTAAATCTTACCGTATTTATTACCACATAATAACATAAAGATGACTGTAATATATCGTTGGAAATGTTTGAGAAGTTCAAAAGCAAAGGTTGGAGCGCGTAACCCCGAAAACGGGTCCGGGCGATCATTCAAATGAATGATGTGGCGTTCCGATTCGCGCTTGGCACTGTGGGCGTTGTGTTGAATAATGAATTTATTCAACATTAAGGCAATAAATTAATATATTATCAATATTATATTGTAATATATTCAAGAAACGATCCAACAGATGTCCGGGGGGGCTACGACCGGTGGATCCGTCGAGAACTGCTGCGAACTCCCCGCGTCATCGTCGCTATTACATTACAGGTTTTGGGCCAATATTAGAACTTATGATAGTTATTAATAGCATTTTTCCATAACTTTATTTAAAAAAAATCTCAAGTTACAAGTTACTATTAAGCTATGTAAGCGGTCTCACACAACAACTCACCTGCTCGTGGTGCAACCTGCTGACCAACAAACAAGGCTTTGGCTTCCCATTAACTCACATTGGCCCACCATTATGGGACATGGCCCAAATCCTCCTTTATCGAGAAAGTTCGTCTCCTGCAGTGGACGTAAATCAGCTGACAATAAATAACCCGTTACCTATATCATTTAATTATTAAGTCATATATTTCTAAATCTTTAACAAATATTTTAAGTATGACTAAATATTTTCAAAAGTTAATGAATTTTTAATATCTTAAAAGACTATAGAACTAATCATCATCATCATCAATATCACCATCATCAGCTGATAAACGCCTACTGTTAGATATAGACAAATATCTCCATTCCGATCGGTCCTGCGCAGTCTGCATTGGTAATCAATTACAATACAAAATTATAAAAAAAATCAAATAAGTTAGTTAATAGCTTATGTAACTATATCTAAGTCTTATGTTTCTTTCTTATAACATTAAGAAATACTAAGTTATGTTTGGAGCCTAGGACAGCTATACGAGGGAGACCTTAAAGAAATCCAATGCTATACACATTACTATATATCTACTCCGGTAATGGTAGCAGCGGGCCTTTACAACAATATATACAGACTTGTTTTCTTACAGTTTCCTTTAGTGAGACCTCTAAAGCTATATCTTAAACTATAATAAGTTACTAGCTTATTTCTATAATCTATACCATGTTTTTATGTATTAACATATTATTAACAAACTAGTATTTGCGCGTTGTAATTACACCTAAAAATAATATAAAATTAATAAATTCGTAACGTTAATTCCATTGCTATGTATATAGTATTTGTCGGTCATTAAGTTGGCATAGCGACATCCCATTCTGCACGGACGCACGCCAATAAAGGGAAGATATGAACAGGACAACTGTTAAACTGTATCAACTTATCTGTAATTAAGCTCGATGGCAGATACTAAGCTGTTCAATCATTCAAGTAATCTTTACTTCCGCCGATAGACGTCCACTGCCAGCAGATCTAAGTTCATACTTAGGTCTTCCCTAATAATAAGGGAAATTGGGTCTTGTCCCACCACGCTGATGTGGGTTAAAGGGAAAGTAGTGCCTCGATTGTTAAGTAGCCTGCACTAACAGAAGGTGAGGTTGGTTTGGAACTCGTGTTAGTTGCGTGGGACCTCTTATCTCATATTTACCTATTTAAGTTAAATCTAGTCCGGGTTAAAATTTAACCATACACTCGCTTTGCTAAGGGTCGCCTGTCGCCGTTAGTTTAACAAAGGCCCAAGATGCGTAGGGGCCCGATAGTCCCAGCGAGCGCATTATCGCGATCCCGGCGCCACCTAGCGGATCTGTCCTGCGCACAGGCGATGCCACTGCTAATTTTGGTATTGGCCGCTTGTAATGGCTCCACAATGTTTATTTTATCGCCGCTAAGCCTTTTACGATCGGACCCCTCCGCTATTTGCAGGATGCTCTTAAGGACCATCGCTTTCGCTCTGCAACATCGATAGATCTCGTGCTGCACTCGCGCGGAATGAATCATTCATTACCTAACATCGAGTGTTTGTAAACTTTTTATTGTTACCACGATCTTATGCTCGCCGATAAAATACTTTTTACTCGTTCAAATGTTAATGCTTAAGAATAATTAATTTCTTGCTGCCTGCGTACATCTTTATTTATTCTATTAAGGAAATATCTCGTCTATGGTACTAGTATGGTGTGCTTTATTACCTGTAATTGAAGTAAAGTGCTGGAGATAATAAAATTTATTCTATGCATTCGTTAGGCTCTTCCGGCTTTTATTGGTTATTAACTATCCTCTCAAAGAAATCCTCGATTCAATTCCAAGGCAACTTGTGGTGGAGTTTGATTGACGGTAGTGATTTTATCCAAACATTCATCATAACTGTGTTTTTATGTTTCAGCTGTCCATTTATGATATCTTGGAGATTCTGATAAAGCTTCACCATTTCCAGTTTTAATCTTCACTACCAAGTCAATCATATGGAGGTGTAAGGGGTTCGACAAGAATTCATGGTACCCAACGCAACCTCGCCTGCTCAGTAAAAGAAGGAAAATATGTAACACAATAAACACCAAAGTAAATGAAAATAAAATAGAAATAGACATAAGTAACTATAAATAAATAGAAAGGAAATTTAAAAACTGCAAATAAGTAGAACTTTCAATGACAGAGCAAAAATGTAAAAAAAAACAAGAAGAAAACGTTGACAAACTATAATAGAGAAAGTAGTGATGAAAGTGAGGAAGCTGATATGCAAGAATACAGGAAATTGTAAAGGATTATTGTAAAAGAATAACAGAAGATGGTATAAGTGAAGAGGAAATAATGAATAGTATGGTAAAGTAAGAAAAGAAAGGAAAATAAATAGAAAATAAAGAATATAAAATTCCCTGTCCCACTTTGCGAGGGCACGGAATTAAAAAAAACCTCGCCTGCTCGTGCAGAATCCTGCTAATTAACAAAGGAGGATCTAGTTATCAACCAACAAAGCCTCTGTTATTGTGGGGAGGGGGTTATGTCCAGCAGTGGGTGTCTATCGGCTGATGATGATCACAACTATCAATAAATATGTATATAGGACACGAACGTTGTGAAATCATTTACGAGAATCCATTGAAAAGATCTCTAATAAAATTCTTAATTAACTTTCAAATTTAATTTAACTTAATCATGTGGTCTAATTGTTACTTAATTAATAAAGTTATCATATATTAAAATTAATTATTCAAAAAATCATTATTATTTAGTTTAATGTTAGAAAACGATACAGTGAACGGTGAGATATTATACCTCGCGGGTCAGTTGGTTCGCTTGAATTGGACTATTCACTAAATCGCGTTTCAATGATTAAAGAAAATAATTAATATGCTAAACAGATATTAATATGCAAAAGTATCAAGATTAATTTGTGCTCGAGCTAAATATTGGCTATAATTATTAATTCATAACAAATTACAAGTTACAAGAACGAGGCGACGGTCCAATTTCTATTATTAACGATCGAATGGTAATAACGTTGATGAAATGATACAGTTAATAGCACATACGTTGTTATTTTTTTTTTCTGCAAGTTAATGCTTGACCACAATCCCACATGGTGTTAAATGTAGTATGTGGTGGTTAAGCGTAAACTTAGTAAATGCCTATTCACTAATTTGAAGCCATCATAATTGTTCGGTAACATTGAAGCAGGCAAATTGTTCCAGTCCTTATCTGTTCTTATTAGGAATGAGATGCTGGACCTCTTTGGTATGTAAATTGAGGATGTTTACAATACAAGGATGGTCTGTTGCTGTACATTATGTAGTTTGATGGTGGAATTGGGATGAAAGTATCACGTCGCGTACTAGAACACCGCGAAGCCGCTCTTTTCCCACTTATATCTCTGTCCATATCTTCGACTCTTCTCTCATCATTTTTCCCTCAGCTTTCTATTCTCCCATATATTTTTATTTACATAGTTCAGCTTGCGGAGTCCGGATCCGCGGGGTCTGGGACCAATGAAGTCTTCGTAGTCATAATAGTGGTTGAAGGCATCAACTTGACCATAAAAAAATACCGCAAGGTGCCTGTGATCTAGACTATCTAGTCTAGCTAAGACAAGTACTCGATCACCGACTAGCCTTTTGGCCTGCCTGTCCCTCAAAATCTTGAGAATAATTTAGTGTGTACTGCTGGTAGGTCTCTGTTCCTACAGACCGTCTAGTTAAGTACCACCGCAGCTCCTATTCCTATCTCCAAATAGTAATATGCTAACATAACTGTGTACCGGTTTGAAGGGTGCTGTATGCTAGTGAAATCACTGGGGTAAGACAACACCTCAAGTTTCCAAGCGATGAGCTCATTATGCTGCTGTGTATACCGTCTTAACCAACCCCATGTTACGAATAAGGATATCACTTACCATCAGGTGAACACTCGAATAAAAAAGCACAATTCACAGTTCAATAGTTGAACTAAATATATTGACCATTGAATAATGTTTGCGAGTTAATATTGCAGGTGTATGTTGACTGCTGAATGTATCCAGCTCATCATACGGAACCCGTTCGCGATCGCGGAAGTGTGAAACCGTGGCGCGGCTATTAATTGTACGAGGCTGAAGATCAGACAACTGGAGACGCGGCGAATTGACCAAACAAACGGTCCTTACATCAGCCGGAGTTTTCTGGTTGAGTTCTGCTTCAACACCTTGATATCATTCATCGGAGATATGAAATGAAAAAAATAGAAACGAAAGTTAGCTTGAGCCATCGAGTGGAAGGATTTTTAAAAACTACACGCTTGGTGCTGTTGCCGCAAGCTATGATGTTAAGTTAATAAAAACTGAAAGAGAACTGATTTTATTTAGTGATACAAGCTTCTTATATACTAAGGTTTTATATAAAAAGGTTAAGGTTTATATAAAAAGAAGTTATTTATTTGAAAGGCTACAGCATCTAGGAGTAATAAGACTATTAGGCATTGATCCTGACTTCAGGTCAGAGGTGCTGGTAGTGGTGTGATCTATTACCACCCAATGATTGCTAGCTAAAGCTCAATAAAGGCACCTAATTACAACACTGTCGTCGCGTTACGTCTTCATTACCTCCATTTGACTGATGACTGCGCTTTGAAGTTCCGCCTGGCAACAAATTGGATTGAGCAGCATCAGCGCTGAATGGAGAGCTTTCATAACTCCGGGGTATTATTGCATGACTTTTCCTGTTTCCATTGTTGTCGTTTCGTAACAATGAATCAATTGTAATTAAACCTATGCGCCTCGCTCTAGGCTTTAGCGCTTCTCGGACTACGTCATCATTTTTCAATCAATCATCATTAGTTTATAACATTACTAGTAGTTTCTCGTTGCATTCCCAATTAAAAATAATATATTATAAAATTAATAAATGCAAAACGTTGTTTCCATAGCTATATATGTACGTCATTGTACATTGAACTATATATTTGAACGTCAAAATATACCATCTTATATGTTAGCCATTAAGTTAACATAGCGACATCCCATTCTGCACGGACGCACACTAAGAAAAGGAAATAATTGGTATTTGTTCTCCCTTCACGGAAGTAGATCTTGATGGTTCGAGCTAATATATTATGTTCGTATATATTAACTTAAAAAAGAGTTGCGTTAAGATACAGTTTAACTTTGACTAGAAAAAATATATATTATTATAAAAAGAAGTGAATAAGCATTTGCTATGTTAATGCACTTTACCAACATGGACCATATCATCACTTAGCATCAAGTGGGATCTTGATGAAACATTGACCTATGTCTTTCTCTTATCTTGTAACATAAGATGTTAAGTATCGTTACCTCAGTAATTTCACTATCATAATGCACCGTTCAAATCGGAACACAGTAATATTTGCACATTACTTTTTGGCGGTAAATAAAGGAGCTGCGGTGGTCTACCTAGACGGTCTCAGGGAGCACAGACCTACCACGAGTTAAGAGAGGAAAAAACAGGAAGGACCATATCATCTTCTTCGTCTACCTGAGCAACCTAAAAAACCCTTTTAGTCGCCTTCCACGGGAGACAAGGCTTAATCATCATCATCACAACCGATGGACCTCCACAACTAGACATAACTCTCTTGTAAAGTATTCAACAAAATACAATCTTGTACTGTTTGAATGTAATGACTCCTACTCTTTTTATATCACCACCTCTATCTATCAGTAAATATATACATATAAATTTTGATGTATATGTATATAAATATCTTTTTATATCCTCACCAATTGGGCCAGCGTGATGAGAGATAGTCCAAAACCTTCATTAATTCGGCATGATCTATATTCAACAGTGGACGTCTGTCAGCTGATGACGATGGCGATTGTTATATAGACAAAGCTTACCTTAGTCCTATTCTCACTAGGCCAGGACTGTAGGTCAGACCAGCAGACACCTACCATCAGCCTAGTAACACACTGCACCAGGTAAAAATTTATCTCAATCACTGGGTTTCCTGTTGTCGGACATCGTCATTCGTGTCACGATGAGTAAGTTCGGCTTGCATTAAAGTCGCGTTCGTGTATTAATATTATTGATAAAACACTTGACATTTCACATAAATTATTGAAAATATCAACCGGGGGAAAAAAGCTAAAAGAATTATAATGAATATACATAAAAATTCATACGTTACATACATATATATTCTTTACTTCTCTACATATATTTTACTTATAGAAATGCAATGAGCTGGTACACATCCGGTTTTCAATGTCAAAAGTACAATGTTTTATACATTCGGCTGATTTTTCTCATGACAGAAATATATTCAGCTGCCTTTTTTTTCCAACGCGACGACGAATAAGGGCCTTGTCCAGGTGGTGAACACTAGGAAAAAAAAACTGTACTGTGTTCCAGTATCAAGGTCACATTGTTCTCTGGTTTAGGGCCAAGGATAATCTACTTACCTGCATAGGTTTAAACTCAAGGAGAGCTCCTCGTGTACCTGTGAACCGGGTGTGGATAAATACGTGCAGCACCTGATAGCGGACTGTCCCGTCTGTGGGACTAAGAGAATTGAGCTGGAGATTGAGTTAGAGAGGAAGGCTAGCGCTGGTAGAGTCGCCTCCATGATTAGTGATGGCCGAAATCGGCAAATCCTGTTATCATTCTATAAGATGATAACAGAGGCAATAAGTGCTAACAAAACATTAGAGAAGGAACTGGGATAGAATTGAGGATTATAATTGTAAATAGAATAAAAATAAGATAGGAACAGAAATGTATAAATGACAAGATAAGATCAAAGAGATAGTAGATAAGTCAAGAAAATGTAATAGTATAAGAAAGACAAATAAAGAGAGTATGGTCTCCCTTATTTAGAAGATGGATGAATGAAGGAACTGGGATAGTAAGGAAGAAAGATGTATTTAAGGTGAATGGAAGGAATATCGCGAATTCAAAGAAAGAACTATAAACAAAAATGATTGTAATGAGCATTGGCCCAAATGTACAAAGGGTGGAGGATTTCAAATAAAAATCTGTATTACTTATTTACTGTAGCAGCTGCTAAAGAAAATTCTCTACTGTAACGTGTTCCAGTGTCAAGGATGATGTATTCTAGTGAAATTACTGGGGTAACGATAATAGTCTCTAAGCGAAGAGGACAAAGTGGTGTGGTGTATAACTTTCCATTAGGTGAACAGGTTTATCTCATCACCTCGTCATATAAAAAAGGAGAAACTGGTTTTATGTCTAAATATCATCTTCTCACAGCTCTCCTAATAACTTATAAGTTAATCGTTGCAATACAAAGAGTATTTATATGAAGAAGGAATTATATAAAAAAGGATTGTAAACGTTAATATAAAATTCAAACATAAAATAACATAACATCAATAAAATCGGATGTTTTTTTATAATGATGTACACATTACTATTTGTAGTCAGAAATGCGGAGGAGAAATAGGACCCAGACGGTCTTTTGCAAGAGACCTACCACCAGTATAAAATACAGTTATAATACAGAAATTAATACTTACCGTAAAAGTAGAGACGGACGCTTTCCAGAAGTCTATGTAGAAGATATATATATGTTAAAAAACACTACTAAGTTAAAGTACAAAGCCTACTCAAGTCACAGACGAAGTCACATCGTCCCCAATAAAGTTAGAGAGAAATAAAGATCTATATCGGGACCATTAAAGTAGAAACACCGAAACGAGGGGCTCTCGATGATTCCGCCGGAGTCAAGAGATCAGTACGGAAATTTAAATTCTGGAGCCGACCTGGCCGCGCTCATCAGTGGACCGCACTGCACTTATCTCCGCTGTCATATTATTTTTTCCCTTTCGCGAATCAAGCGAAATTGATGACCCGCAGTCATCTGATACCACTAACAAGCAGTAGCTGATCGGAACGTGCGATATGCCTGATCACTCCTCAAGGATATGAGGGTCTGACGTATGCAGAACTGCATGATGTGGGTGCGCTGTGCTGGTGGGTGGACGGGCCTATGACGTGACGACATGTGTCATATACCTTATATCCTTTTTCTTCTTAATATAAAAACTTATAGTTACATATACATAACTCAGCCATAATAAATATAGACATTCTATATTCGACAAGTCCTAGTGACAGGTGTTCACCTGATATTAAGTGATACGCCTGCTCATAACATTCTGCTGGTTAATATAGTATACACAGCACCACATTACACTCATTACCAAGATGTAAAGTATTAGTCTTGTTACCCCAGTAATTTCACTAGCATACAACACCCTTCAAACCGGAACATAATAACATTTGCACATTACTATTTGGCAGTAGGAATAGGAGCTCCGGTAACTACCTAGACAGTCTCCGGCAATACCTATCAATAAAGCTATCTATCAGCCAATATTTGGTGATGCCAGATGTCGTGGTAGGTAGAAGTTAAGTGATAAAGTATTCTAAAATATATGTTATCAATAGTGATAACAATTTATGTAGATAAACATATAAAAATACACTTACATATATATTTATTTATTTATTACTTCTTACACCTAGTGTAAAGGCGGACTTAATGCCATTGGCATTATCTTACAGTCTACCTTAGGTGGTGCAGAGATG
>DWLS01007826.1:0-10393 GCA_018246255.1 Pachliopta kotzebuea | reverse complement strand
GCTCGTAAAGATACGTCACACTATAATGTGCTCCACACTTCAAGATATATACTATATGAAGCCCGCCTTTTGTACACCTCATTATAATTGTCGACAATAAAGTTTTAAAATAAATATGACTCCTTGATTTTTCAGTTTGTAAAGTATATACGTCTCAAAAAGGCGCATGTTCGATTCTCACTTTGTGATATACATATATCGGATCTATAACGTTATTCAAATTTTGTCCAACTTCCGGTTTGTCGACTAGAATCGGAAGTGCATAAAAAAAATTTGACGAGAAACTCTTTTACTTCAATAAAGATATTAAAAATATTAACCATTAGCGTACTGGGAGACATTTGGCACCACTTCCGGTAGGCCGACCGGAACTGGATATGGCTAAAAACCATCTCCGTACCCACCTAAATATTAATGCCAAGTTTAATTTTGGTCGGCCTTATTTGGCC
This sequence comes from Pachliopta kotzebuea, assembly GCA_018246255.1. Classification (NCBI taxonomy): domain Eukaryota; kingdom Metazoa; phylum Arthropoda; class Insecta; order Lepidoptera; family Papilionidae; genus Pachliopta; species Pachliopta kotzebuea. The sequence continues at coordinate 9,944 of DWLS01007826.1, read as the reverse complement.
GGGACGCGACCAAATCGGAATTCGGACACACACACATCACAAATCATATTCAATGCAAAATTGACAATAGCTTTGGTAACCACAAAGCCAGCTCGTATCCAACTGAATAGATAAATGATCTTGATTTTTGTTTGTGAGTAAACACCCTTATTTTTACACAATTCAATGAATTTGTCCACTCGCTTCCAGGAACATTCAAATAAAATAATCAAGATTCACAACAATGAATGTATCATAAAATTCACCCTTGGTCATTTGGTGCAGTCACAGCTGTGGCTTAGTGAAGTCGTAGAACATGGTTCTATACTCTATGTCCTCTGCGTTAAATACGAAGATCCCGAGTGCTTGATGGCTACAGTGGCTGTAAGTATTTTTTTTTATCTACAAAGGGTTAACACTTATGTTTCACACTGTTATTAATTGAAGTGATATAGCATAAATAACTAACAATGATGGTGAATATTGCTTATCTTGATCTTCCAATTTCCCGTCTTGGTTACTTATAACTGGTAAGGCTGGTTCGAAAACCCTATGTCCAACCAAACTACAATGGCCCTGAAGTCGAATCAGAGACCACTGTGTATTCACCTAGTGGTAAATAATATACAAGCAGCGCTATTTATAATAAAGTTTGGTAAACTAATTCAAAAGACAAACCACACATTTTATAATCATTGTTAAACTCTTAATGATGAGGTCAATAGCCCTAAGCCCCAGAAAGCCAATAACTGGACTCCTAACCCTGACTTCTTTAGATTCATATAAAGTTAATCTGCTTAAGATTTCCTTTAACTGTAATCCATCGAAAAAAGATCCAGCAACAAATTTTATTTTCCGGAAAATCCAGGTAATAACAATTATACAATTATTTTCTCTATTTTCAGATCTTAACTCCTAACTCCATGAATGGGCAGAAAGGTAAAATAACAATTTACAATAAAGTAACTGGTGAACCATACATATGGGAGGGGCCAATACAACCTCTACCCTCCAACATGCCACATTTTAATGACTTGGATGGACTAAATTTAGAATTGTCTACATTAAATTTGATTCCTAACAGTGCTAATCTTAAACTAGTTAATCGTGAACTAGTTAACAACTCTCCCACGAAAGTGGTAGTGGGTCAACCTGAGTTGAACGATATACATATTGAACTACTTATAAATATTATTTAATTTTGTTATCATTGGATAATTTTTTTTTCTTTATTTATACATATAGTTTATTTAGAATTTATTAATGCTATTAAGTTTAAAATCGAAACTTTATCTGCTATAAAACATTTTAGTATTAATGTTAACAGTTATAATAGAAACTGAGTTACATAATGGTTGCCATGGAGAACATCTGCTTTACTCTCACACTGTTCTCTCATAATCCTCTGATACACTACGTCAACAATAATCTGTGGTGGATAAAAAAGTCACAATTCGTCCACAGCCAAATCCATTCAACCATAACCCACATTAATTCCCTTCCTCCTTCCTCTCCTTTACCAGTTCTTCTTCCCTGTTAGGTCTCCTTCCTCCTTGCCCTTATACACACCGTGACAGTATTCATCAACAATCTGAAACATCGTAAAAGAGACCACAGGTTACAGTTGCAGGAACATTAAGAGAGCCTTTATTATTATAATTTATAAGTATATCAACTGCGTTGAATTTTCGACACATTGTATTTTTCTACTTAAAACTTACACTTTTATAACTGTATTTTTGAAATCGTTCCGATCGCATCACGGAATGTTTGTTACGAAAATAACGTTATAATAATATATGTAGTAAAAGTATATATGTATACATATAACATAACGTTATTTGCTTAAAAAAATATTTTGTAAGAGTTTTGACAAGTGCCATAATTTGTTAGAAATTATAGCACATTTGTACGTTGATTATTTTTGTACTCGATTTCTTTATATTACATAAGGTTGATTAAAAAAAATTGGAAATGAATAAACCTTTTGTTCTTGTTTTATTTGTCAAATTTCGTAATTCTTTTTCAAAGAAATCTTAAAAGAAAGAATTGTGATGTGTGTTACGAAAGAGTAAAACGATTTTTCGAACCAACGCATAAATAATATAAATTTCTGATACCAACTGGTAACAAGGGGAAGGATTGTTCCCCAGTTCCAATGAATCTGTAGATCAGAGGTGAGCAACCTTTTTTATCAATAGACCAATTAAAAATTTTTTTCAGCATGTCGCACATAGATTAATTCTTATTACTAATTTACGAAACTTTAGTTCCTATAAATATTGAAATAAAAAATATAAAACTAAAAAAAGTTACGATTTCAAATACAAATTTAGTATGTACTACCATTTTGTTATAATTAATTTTATAATTATATATATTGATGGAAGAAATTCGATAAAATAAAGTCAATTTTAGAAATGTTTGGCGAGCTGCGTGTTGCTCATCTTTACTGTAGTTAGTTAACTTATACATAATTCCTTAATTTCTCACTGGCACAACGTAGTAACGAAAAAATGAAGCAACCTTGACATGCGTCATTAATTTACTGTTTTTATGTGTAATTTGGTACCATTATAATTTCCAAATGTGCAATGAACCTGCACCACGCCAGAAAATACCTAAAGACGGTCCTGGGCCCAGAGGAGCACCGGACTGCTATTATGTAAGTTACACATATTACATAATCCATGCAGCAAAGTTTTACAATAGCATGTCTGCCTCGAGCTTATGTTTAGGTTAATCTTATGGGTAGGAACGTTAAAACTACGGGGTGTGCTCCGTGGAGTTGTTCGGATTGATTCCTACCGCTTCCTTCCAGCATCGTAGTACACGGCACAATGCCAAATTCCATCCTCACCACTTGAATGACTGGCGATCTTCAACTGTGCGTTTTAAGCGCAACTTTTAACCATGCACAAGTACTATGTGGAATCAGTTGCCGTCAGCGGTATTTGAGAACCGGAACGAATACAACAAAAGGATCTTCGAGAAAAGAGCGTACCACTTCCTCGTTGAAGGTTGGTAGCGCAGCCGCGACCCTGTGGGTGTTAAAACTGTCCATGGGCGTCAATACATCATGTGTACTGTTCGCTCGTTTGCCCACTATTAATATAAAAAAAGTACGGTTGAGTACCAATTTAATTTACTTGTATAATGTAATAACTCGTCATACACGTGGAGTTAAGTGTAAATGGGATTGAGGATGGTGAAGCGTGCTCGTTTAGAATACTTTGGATCTCGTATACTGTCAGACGGAACACAGTAATGTTGATAAAACTGCAGGTTTACAATAATAGTGTTATCCTCCCACTAACCAAACAACATCTCCGCGTAAAACACAATCTCGAACACAATTTGGTTTAGTTTTCTAAATCGTAACTAGCGCCACAATGTGGGTCGTATGCCTAACACTCAAGTATTCTCTAGAAATGCCCATGGTTTTCAAGTAAATAAAATTATTTCTTGTCATTATCAGACGTCGCGCGTATTAAATTCGACCTTCCGTTACGTGAAGTTTGTGAGGAAACTGCGCGCGGAGGAGGAGGAGCAAAGAAGGGGAGCCGAGAACAAAGCCAAGGAAGCAAAGGATCACGCGATCAACGATTTCTTTCTTAAATGTGACCGCAAGTACATACTTTTCTGAACAGCATTCTTTTTTTTTTTAATCAAACTTTATATGATAGTTTTTTTTGCTGCGAAGATCCTGAATCACAGCAGTGAAAATCAAAAGGCTTGACAGAAGAAATTTGCGTTGCGTTGACCTACCTACCTAATCCATAACTTTTATTATAATTTCCTTTTCTACAGATCTCTTATAAATGACGTTGCACGTAGAGTCGATCTCTGTCTTGCTTCATATCAGGAGGATTTGAAAGTGAAGAGGGAAAGGTAACAACTGTTAATAATTTCTTTGTCCGCGTATAAAGTAAATATTTGAATTCTGACTCCTTAATAATAATAATCCACTATTGAGTGTCAATTTTCTGGTGGTATGCTTCGGTTGATGGCTCACGGTACCCCGTAGCAATAAGACACAAATGGTAATGTCACTGCGTTTTGCCTATTGCAGTCAGATTGGAAATACTTTTATGTGTTTCACTCTCGCAATGTCCTTTAATTATTATATCATCTATACAAGAAATTTTACGATAAAAAAAATAAATTCATTCTACATACTGTGTACTATATCCAGATTAAAAGAGATATTTGCTCGAGAGGAGGAAGAAAATATACGTAAGTTCGTAGAACAAGCACAGGCGGGCGCAGATGCACTTTTGCAAGACAAGAAGGACAGACTTCAATATCTGTTGGCGAAGAGAAGGAAAGAACACGCCGATAAATATAAAGATACCCCGCTGTAAGTTTTTTTAGTATTGTTTGAAAAACATGGACAAATGTTTTGGAAACAACCGAGTGTTAATTTACTTGGGAGATGCTGATACTTAGTGTAGGGCCGTACTTAAGGTATACCGCATACCTACGACGTAACTCTTCGAACTATTTCCCGCTTTGTCGTAGCGGAGGGGCTCTACTAACTGTGACCCACGGTGAAGCGAAGAGGAACCTACCGGCTGGCCCTGCGGCCCAAGGTCGGCAGGGCCGGCAGATGTGACCAATCCAGGCCTGAGTTTGAGAGCTACGACTCTCGCTCGCCACGGAGTGGGACAGGGGGCTGCGGAAGGCAGGGTGAATGCCGGTGTAATGGCATAATGGTTGGCGGCGGAATCAAAGACCATATAAGCCGCAGGGAGCCGAAAGAGCTTGCTCTGCTGACGCGTTGTGTGTTCCGGCGCGCTCTACCGGAAGAGGAAAGGGGAAGATTTTTCTTCTCCGAGGTCCACCTCGGGGGAGAAAAATGCTCCGTGAAGCAGCCGGCGCTGGCGGGGTCGCGGGTTCTGTTCCCGTGACCCTGCCTTATAGCGACAAGGTGGAACATCACCAGTCATATGGACATAACCAGTCTTTGCCCCCGCGAAGGCAGGTAAGCTTAGGCGTTTCCTCCACGTTAAACAAAAAATATTACCTTGACATAAGTCTGTGTCCGAAAATTTTCTGTGTAATTGCAAATGATGTGGTAAAAATTGCACAGGTCATAGGAGCACAAGACCTGTTGGTACAGGAGATATTTATAGGAGGAACTGTGGAGGTTTGTAGGCTACTACTAGTTATTATATGATTGTATGTAGGTCAAAATGTGTGCACGTGCTGCCGTGTATTGTCAAATTACGTGCCATGGAAGCTCAACAAATCCAATTGTATCAAATGAAAGAGAAAGAGGCTCGAAAAATGGCGGAAAAGGAATTCGACAAGATGTGGCACGCGGTTGCCATGAAAGAGGCCGATGCTTTGGTAAGTTAAGAAAATTATTTCAGATCAGATATGCAGTGAAAATGGTCTACATCGTTTTCAGAAGTGCAATGTCCCCGCCTTTGCATTCTTCTTAAATGTTTAGCGAAAAAACTGCAGAAACTGCAATGCTTCCATTGTAGTGATAATTAGTTAAATATTTTGTTTAGTAATAAGGTAAATTCACTTGAATAGCTTTTGTCAACTTATTTTTAGTATACGGTCGTAACAGCATTGCTATGTTCTGGCTGTCAACATATAAGTGCCAGAGTATGCTGGACCAGCACAGTTCACCGTTCTTGGTCTCATTGCAATCTTGAGATATTAACGCCTTTGCCTAGTGTAGATAGAGAAATAAAGTACTATTTTACTTTTTATGTTTAAAGGCGGCGCGAATGGAATACGATGCCATAGAGCGGTTGAGAAGAGACAGGGAATGTAAAGAAAGCACTGACCATCAGATCGAACAAAACCGCTTAAAGCGGGAGAGGGAGAAGGAACTGTTGAAGGAACAGACATTAAGATTTAAAGCGATTTGGGACGCAGAAAATAGGAAAGAAGAAGCAGGTTGGTAGTCTCTAACCTAAGACACCAGAATATTCTAGGATTGGTAATATACATGCAAATTTATAACAATGTGTAATTTATTAGAATATTTAGACAGAATTGTAAGGATTTTCGCTGTAAGATATCATATCTTGATACTCACTTTATTTCTCTAGCCACAGCTATCTCTAGACCTGGACACAGTACCGTGTGGACAATGGGCCCCCGATCGTCAGTAAAACTTCACAAACCTTTGATTTTTGCTCCAGCGCAACTTGCACGAAAAGAGAAAGACAGGGCAGTGGCGGAGGACAGCAATAAATTCTTAATAGACAAAAACGAAAGAATGGCCAAGGAGAGAGCGGACCAGAAGCTAGTCTCCGATGCTTGGGATTCACTCGCTGGCCAAGGGCTTGCACATGATTTGGCGATGATTGAGCTTCGGAAGAGAAAGGAGGTACGTTTTTAAAGAAAGTTGTTATATATTATCTTGTTTTAACCACAAAGTATTAAAGGATACGCCCTCCAATAGCTTTTATATTTACTGGTCCTGTTGTAGTTTAACGTCTAAAATCCAAGTTCGGTTATATGCCAGGGATATATGTGTTCCATAGAAGATCGCGAGGTAAACGGATTACAGACTTTTGACTTCTTTGCAATAGACAGATCTTATAGACTTCTCCTAAGTGCTAAAAAAATAGTACAAGTGTATACCTTACTGTTTTCCTTTTTAAGTAGTGAAATTACTGGTGTGACGAAACAAATGAACTGCCTCCATAGCGAAGTCTCTTACAACACTAGTCGGATTCGATTCTATATGTTATGTGGTTATGTCAGTTGTACAGATTTTTAGAACCGGCCTGTCTAGCTACAGCCCATATTGTAATTATGCCGTCGTGACAACATTGATGTGGTTCGGTTGTCAACTTATAGGAAGCTGAATTTTCCGGACGAGCTTGCTTTTAGCTTCCATTTCATTGTCTATTAACTGCGTGTAATATTGAGATCAAGTTATAATCAAAAACATGCTGCAAGTATTATGATGCTGTGGTAATTATTGTAATACCGCTTCATTGCTGCTTATCGCAGCTTATCATTATTGTGCTAACATGTTGTAAAATTGAGTTGTTTATCTACATTTCTAGCGTGAACTAGACGAATGCAATAAAAAAATAATAGAACTAAAGAAGAAATTTGCTGACATGGATCTGGACGATTCATTAGTGCAAGAGGACGCACGACGTGCTCAAGAGAAAACCGATCAAATACGCTGTAGGTACCTGAAATGGTCCAAGGACACCAACAAGGTACCTGTGAATTTAATTTACAACCTAACCGGTTTGTTATTGATTTGTAGTTATTCTTTTAACATTCATTCTTTTAGGTTTATTATTAAAATAACTTCGCAATATTCTTTTGAGGAGGATCGATATTCAACAGATTTTCGTTTTTCAATTTTGTTTGTTAGTGAAATTATAAGAATCTCCTTTAATATACTAAACTTAGATACCTTATAACGTATAAAGAGACCTTCCTCGATGTCATTGTTTTTGGGTCTTTTCGAATCGTTGTTGACCAAGTGCCGAAGGACTTCCCGCATTCTTGCTTCATCGGCAATTTTGAGGCTGTCTTTGCAACACCCTCTTCAGGTCGTCTTCTTGAACCAACCGCTAACATATATACTTTTTATTTTGTCTAATAAAATCACCACATAAATTGCTAGATACTCTAAAACTCAACTCTTAAATAAAACTTATCAATGTACAGTATTTAACACTTGTCTATACAATTGAAGGAAGTTCGTCAAGCAATGATAGAACAAATCAAAGACCGCGCCCAAGCTAGAGAGGAGCTCAAGAAGAAGATAGCGGAAGAGGATGAGTACAATAGACAATTGCGCGAACAACTGAACCAGCTGGTGGAACATAAAAAGATGGCCGATGCGAAAGCGAGGAAGGAACACCAAAAGAACTTGCTTCATCAGATCGAATATACCAATTTATTAAAGGTTACTTTTTTATTATTTACCTGAAAGTTGTACCAACGTACTGATGAAGATCTCTTAGACTTTAGATGCTTATAGTTTTGGACTGAATAATAATAATCGAAAATGATCATTTGTTGTTAACTTAATAGAGTGGTCATGACTAGTTATTATGGACTGTCATGTACCATTATGAAAACATAGTGCCCGTTTTATCACTGCGTTGTGAGTCAACATGGGTCGACGGAATCTAACCAAGGGCCCTCGCATTAAGTTTAACGGTAAGCTGCTGTATGTAAACAAAAGGTGAAGCTACAGCCAAAAAAAACGATCTATCGGCAGGAACGAGCAAGACAAGAAGAACTCGACCAGTTGAAGAAGTACCAGATCGCGACGAAGGAGTACGAGGAGGAGATTCAGAAAATGCTTTGCCGGTAAGATTTACCTTGAAAATTTTTAACAATTTTTAAAAGCTTTAACTGCCTTCTTAGCACAGTGTCAATAAAAAAACTATTATTAAATAGAGTATTAAAACGAAGAGGACTTTATCTGATATATAAATAATGTGCCCAATCACAGGAATGGGCCTCTAGTTAGAATGATATAAATAACGCCACGTTATTTCTGTCGCTTTGAGACATAAGATGTTAAGCCTCGTTACCCCAGTAATTTCATTAGCTTACAGCGTCCTACAAACCGGGACGCAGTAATGTTTAGGCACAGACATAAGAGACATTTATTAATTATAATGATTATCGGCCAAACTTGTTTTTTGTATTATTAACTAACTATAGACAGAAGTTTCGTTTGTGAATAGATAAATGTGATAATATTAACTAAAATGTATTGGTCATTCGCGGATCCCTAAAATAATTATGTATTCTGTTACCATTGCGACGGATAAAACTTAGGTTCTAAAAACTGCACTGCGTTAAACAGTACTGACGTCATCTACGAATTATAAATTTGTTTACACTTCAGATTTAAAACGCTTGTATTTTATTAACGATAGTAAGTCTTTGTTACCGGAAATCATCTAGGACCATCCAGCTCCTATTTCTGGCACCAAGTAGCAATGTACAAATATTACTGTATTCGGGTTTGAAGGGTGCTGTAAGTTAATAAAACCACTGAAGTGACGAAACTTAACATCCTATGTCTCAAGGCAACCACCACAATATGGTACAGTGAACCCGAACTAGCGATGTTATAGATAGGCGAATCACTTAACATCAAGTGAACGTCCTGGTATTGTCGCTTCGTCAAATAAAAAAGGTTGGCTAGAAAAAGATGTCGTTGTTAATTTTTTTTTTATATTTATTGTACACACAAGAAAAAGAAAAACAGAAAAATGCACATAAATACATCGATGAAAGTGCTAAAGGTGAGCTTAACCTTAAAAGAGTTTTCTTCCAGGAGACCTGTGAAGAAAGTAAAATAGTTTATTATATAGAGCAGGCAGGTTTTTGTTTCATTTACAATATAATGTAAGGTCATCTCGTCAAAACTAAGCTCCAAATTTTGAGACCATGTCACAGATTAACTATTGATAAGAGCACACGTTGTGCGGTCGTGACCTTCTTATCTATGAATTATTTGGAAGGTCGGAAGTTTGTGGTCTTCGTGAGGGGCTATGATGAACTAAACATATTAGAAAATGTACGAGGTTATTACAATTACTAACTCTGTCAGCTTATAAAGTATTATTGGGATATAAAACAAATAACATAGTGGATATTTATAATATTAAATATAACATTGTTGATGGAAAAAATTACATTACGGTGTCGTGTATAGATGATCTTCAAATGACCTCTATGGATGATATAAGTTTTTGTATTTAGTCGAGCTAGTCGATACCCCACCGGGGCGGTTCTCACCGCCCAGAGCTTCCGACACAGGCGAAGGTGGTCGGAGAACGAACCCGCGTGCGTCTTCGACGACCGAGTAGACTCGCTAGTTTAATCGATTACATAACCAAGACACATGGAAATGAAAATCCGCCGCCTGACAACTACACTTACATAAGCAGTAGAAACACTAGGTTAGGTTTAGGTTAATAGGCCGTGGGCCCCGTGGTCCGCGT
>DWLS01007825.1:0-10394 GCA_018246255.1 Pachliopta kotzebuea | reverse complement strand
ATGATGGTAAAGCGCATTAACCTAGCAAATGCATATTCACTCTTTTCTTGAAGACGCCCACATCGTAATTGTACGGAAAAATGGGTATCTTTTGAAGATTCCACTGGGACAAAAATAAACATTAAAGTGTACTGTTGATAGGAGCAAAAAACAGAAGTAGGTTGTTGTTGAAAATTGTTGACGGACCGACGGACATTGTCGTTTAATTAAGAATATTGTATTATTATATATACTAGTAGTTGCCCGTTGCATTCGCAGCTAAAAAATAAAAAGATAATAAAAATCGAAACGTTGTTACCATAGCTATATATACAGCATATGTTAGCCATTAAATTGGCATAGCGACATGCCATTCGATACGGACGCCAAGAAAGAGAAGATAAGAAGGAAATGTAATTGGACATACAAATATAATTAAGACTGTAACAAAAATCAATACATACATAATATATACATGTAATAAAATAATATTTATATACATACATATTAATGATAGATAAAAAACCTCAACAAAATGAAAAAAGAGATACATCGTAGTGACTTGTAATATTCCCTACATCTTTATGTTTATAAATGATAAATACTACTCAATAATTACTATGGTAATAGATCTGTTTTATTCGATATAAGTACAACAGTTAAATATATAAGGGGTCCCAAACTCCTTATGGGACCCAAGCCAACCTGCTCGTGGTGCAGCCTGCTAATGAACAAACGAGGCTTTGGCTCCTTAACCCTCATTGGGCCAGTGTGGTGGGAGATGGCCCAATGAGGGTTAAGGAGCCAAAGCCTCGTTTGTTCGTTAGCTTTAGCTTTAGCTTTTCTCAAATATAGCTTTTATGTTTTGAATCATGACTAATAATATAGTAATATTTATATCTTTTTTAAATAATTTTTTTTTAATAAAAGTAGTAGAACTTTTCTAGAATATGAAATTTGCTTAAATCTAGTTTTACTCACCAAAACAAGCAACGCGATCGACGAATATGAAAATCAGCACTAATAGCATGACTGTAACAATATCAACAAAAGTTTTACAAATTTCTTCAATTTTTTTTATAAATATACCGTTTAAATATTAATATAACACTTTCATAATAAATATTCTTTATTATTGTTTAATTATCAAATGAATTTTGGCGGGAAAATTCGTAATTCAGAATGAAAAGGCAAGCGTGCTCCACCCCTAACGTCCCGGACGATACTGACAACTGGTTGATATCATCCCCTTAGATACTTATACATTAATCGCAATGGTAACTTAATAACTTGAAAAGTGATTAATTTTATATATTTATTAAGAAACCAACAACGTACTCAATATACATATTTTATACATAAATTAAGTTCATATGACTAATAAGGAATTTATAATGCAGTAATTTTGTAACGCGATTTCATGTCCCTCGTATAACACGCGTTTAACTCCATATAACGCGAGGATTTCTCGCATGTTTCTGTACTGTGAAATTTATAATTATTTAAACCCCACTTTAACGAGAAAAGTTAAACGTGTATCGTTTGTACATAACTCGGGAATATTCCTGCGACGGAATTTATTATAACGCGTAACTAATCTACCGTGTTATAGAAGGCATTACTGTATATGACAATAATAGTAAGAATTAAATTGCATTTATTTACAGTATCTACTTTTTTAATGCTGACATATATTCACTTTCTTTACTGGTGGTAGATTTCTTTCGCCTAACAGTGAACTATATAGGTCCTGGGTTCGATTCCTACTTTAAAACTAGTGGCGTTGCATGAACGGTGCAGACGTTTTTTGCCCTATCGCTTACAGATCCGGGACATCTCATTCATAACGGCTGATGGTTTTCGCGGTAGGTTTAGCGGATAAGGGCCGCCCAAGCCCAGTCCTACACATCTCTGCGGGCCCACCCAGGGCACCGGCGGATGGTCTGTAAAAGGATTCCCCTGTGTAAAAAAAATGGTCTCTTTTACCGGAGACCGCCTATGTAGGTACTACCAGAGCTCCTATTGCAGCCGACAAACAGTACTATGCGAACAATGCTGTATTCCAATTTGAAAGGTGATGTATCTGATGAGCGCAATGTGATGTGCAACCTTAACCTTCGCCATGTTACGGGCAAGCGTATCACTTACCATCAGGTGAAAGCCTTCCTATTCTCGTCGGAACATTAAAAAAAATATCCAATATTTATAAAGTCTAGAATTAGTGTGTACGGAATATCAAATGAAGCGTTTTTAATTACAAGTAATATAAGTAAATGGGCACAAACGAGCAGCAAGGTGCAATTTCATTAATAGAATCGAGTAATTGGCTTTAATGCAAACCATTGGTTTCTAATTAATATTTTTAACGAACCTCTTTATTTTATTTTATTAAGTATATATACTTTCATGTATTTATAATTCAAAAGCTTTACACTGAATAAAAAAAAAAATAGAATATTCATGACTGGTAATGTGTTTAGAATATCAACTGCTGCAACTTGGAAGGGAAGATGGAAAAAAAGTAAATATCTTAGGTGTTCTTTGTTTTTTATTTGACGAGCCTAGGAAAGGGGTCTGCAACCTTTAAGCCGAAAGACTCAAGAAATACAATTTACAAAATTTCATAGTTATTAAAGAGCCGCAATTTATTTTCTTGCCAACCAAATATATAATTTGTTAATTGTTTTTATGTATTCATTAAAAAATATATTTATGTAATACATAAGAAGCGTTTTTTCATAGAAAAAATGAAGACTAATCCTTCTTAATGGATTCAGAATGAGTTTTATTTTTTTTAATAAAATATTTGCATGTGGAACCAAAGAGCCTCTGGTTTATATCCAAAGAGCCGCATGTGGCTTGCGATGCGTTCAACTGATGGTAAATGATATGCTTGCCCATAACATAGCACTGGTTAAAATGATTTACTACCGGCAGTAGGTCTCCACTGCCGGAGACTGTCTAGGTAGATACCACCGCAGCTCCTATTTATACCGTCAAATGATAATGTACAGACATTACTGAGTTCCATTTTGTAGGGTGCTATATGCTAGCGAAATTACTGGGGTAATGAGACTTGACACCTTATGTCTCAGGAAGACAAGCAATGTGGTGCTGTGTATATTGTCTTATTATGGGCAAACATATTACTGAATGTGACATCTGCTGAATGTGGTGCTAGTGTTATAGCCAAAACAAATAAAAAAAATATTTTTACCCTTTATAATAAACCTTTTATCTATGTTACTTTAAGTAGATATACCATAATGGCTTTTATAGAATCATTGTTTTATGTTTTATTTTCTAAAGAAAAATTACTTTCAATATCATACTGCTATTACTGTGCTCACTACTAATGTTTAAGAGTATAGATTATAATATTATTTCTTTTGTTAACCCATCTTAATACCATTAAATGTCAACATCGGGACATGTCCAAATATGGCTAAGGATTCAAATGCAGCTCATTCCAATCCTTGACTTTAGAAGTAATGATAATAGCAGGACTTCTTACTTCTTAAAGAAAGCTTAAACTATTGTCTAACCATTTCTATGTAACTATTACTATCCTAATCACCTGTAAAGCAAAATTTTTCCAATTTATTGAGTGAATCTTGTTCTCTAATTGATTAATCATAGCATTGTTATGACATTTCATAACAATGCTTTTTCAATATAGCATTGTTAAGACATTAACATCATGCACACTTTTGCTCCATGATTGCTTACACAATACGTTGTTAGAGAATTTAATTACAAAAGTCATGATTTTATTTGTGTAGGTAATCCCAACTATTAATGTTTCCACAGAATAAAATTACTCAATAATAGAATCTGCTATAAATTATAGAAACAGTCCAACTATATCAAACAACTACACAATTTCCAAGAATTATGTTTTAACTCAAATTTGAAGTACCTTATAAAAGAAATATATGCCGTAGGTCTTACATAGATGGCGAGATAAAGAGAACTCCAAAAAACATATTTAAGTAAATATTTTGCATATAATTGCAACAGCTATTCAAATACAGTATGGTTTAAATCCCTTTAAAAATTATTAGTACCATAAGTTTAAGATTCGTCATTTTAATATCTCTAATGATCCAATAATATCATAAAAATCAGACATACAAATTTAAATTTTTTCCCAAGGTATCTGTTTTCTAATAATTTCTTTTTTTTTACTGTATTAAAGATTATTAAATATTGCCTAGCGCTATTATTTTCTGTTATTAACACTGAAAATTGCAAATGATATTTTAAAAATTAAATGATATAATCTCACTGATTGTAATAATTCCTTAACGTCTTTTTAATTATTTTTCAAGTTATTAACAAAATAAATAAAAAGGATGTAGTTTCTTACCTGTGTGCATATTATATTAATTTATTTATATATTAAAGGAGCTTTTCTTAATATATCTATATTAAAACTTACGTTGAAACTGAAATCAAAATCAAAAAAAATAAACAAACTTTCAACATTTGACAACTACAACCGAAAATTTCAAAACTTTTCTTTTTTTCGGACAATAAACATAAAGTCATACGGTCTGCGTATTCAATAACACTCTAATAGCATATTATCTTGCATTCAAATCATTTTAAATTATTGTAGAATGAGAAAAAGAAATAAAATAAAAGTATGTCCACTTAAATTGAAATTAAAAGACGAACATTGCAGTAAAATAAAAATACTTCAATATATAAATGTCTAACTAAAAATTTATTTTATTTATACTTCTGACCATATCCGCTAAACTGTTCTCGCAAATAAATTTTTGTAAGAATGGGGAGTTAAAACGCACTACAACTCTTAAAAGGGAATGTTTATTTATAATTTACTTTTATTTAAAAAAAATTATGTTAACAAAAACCAGGTTATTTGTTTATGTGCAGTAAAATTAAATAATTGTATGTTACATCAATTCCTTTATCTTTTGAAAATAAGATTAGTTTATTCTAGAGGTACAATTTTACAAACTCGTCTTACAAAACAATAAAAATTATTAAATAGCTCTAAATTTTGATCTAAACTAAAGTTTATATATTTATTATAACAATAACTAACACAACTGAATAAAGCTGCGTAAATTGTAACGTTGTTCGTGAATCCCAGATGTTCGAAAGTAAACTCTTGAGGTCGGTAATAAAGGTGAAATTAAATAAATTATATATTATTATAAACTTTGTTTAACAAGTTCAGTGGGATATTTATAAAACACTTGTTTTGTAGGAGTCGCACTTGTTAAAAGTACATTTAAAGTTGATAATAAAAAAAGATCGCGCGGAAATGGAAAATATCGTTATAATTAATTTCTTTTAGATAGATACGGCTTATCTTTTTGATAACATTATCTTTTATTGTTTTTCATGTAAGTTATTTTTATAGACTTTGACCAAATAAATGCAGAAAGAAGTTTAAATCATAAAAAATGAAGTTAAATGAAAGTGAACATGTTACGGACGACCAACTTCGAGAATTGTTTCCGGATTTATCTTCAGGTCCACTGGATATCTATAGAAAGAAAGCGACCTTTGATTGGCGCCGTATGAAACTTGTGTATGATAACTTGACAACTTTAAAATTAAAAGTAAGTATTAACTTGTTTTGATATATTTTGATAATACTTTAATTATACCACTTTTCATGTATAAATACTGCATATTAAATGTATGACTATAGTTAAGTAACAGTATGATAGATTGATTGGCTTTAAACTTTCGAACCTTTTATCTGGTCCTCTTAATCGAAATTGTTATAAGTAATAAAAAAAACTACTAAATATATAATTGTTTCCATAGCTGATAGAACAGGTAAAATACAGAAGTTATCAAAGTTGAATTATTATTTTTAAAACAATAAATAAACTTTTGATTTATTTAATAAGTTCAATTACACTCTACAAGACTTTAATGAACTATTAAAGTATAACTATTTAATCTTTTTTTCACCAGAAAGTTTCACATTGTCATTAAATTATTTATTAGTAAAGAAAACAGTTAAAATTTAATTTATGTTGGAAACAAATTAAAATGTTTGATGAATAAGTGTTATAGAAAAGAAATAACTTATTCCATGGAGGTACCTAAAAATCATTGCATAGCACATTCATTTTTAAAAGGCTTCTTTGAGGCATGATGTATCATTGAATTATTTTATTAAATTATATATATAGCATTAAATAGCTATTTATAAAAAAACACAAAATAAAAAAATAATATTGTGTTCAAAGAAAATAAAGAGAAAAATACTTCTGAAATTAAAATTAATGTTTTTAAAAATTTTGGATCTTTTAAGATGAGGCATCTTTGACTTAATTTCCTGGTAAATTTCTAAAAATATTTTGATTGATAATGCCAACTATTAAGTCTGGAAAATTATTGCAATAAGTAAAGATTGTTATTCTGCCATAGCTAGCTGCTATTTTTACCACCAAATAGTAATGTGCATACATTATTTTGTTCTAGTAGAATTACTGCTGTTACTAGACTATTACCTTATGTGTTATTATAGGTATGGTATAAGTTATGAACAGGTATATAAATAGTTAAATTCATTTTTAAAGAACCCATTAACATAAAGTTTATATAACTGTAAGAAATAAATCGTTATTGTATACCTTACTGCTTATGACCTATTAAATTTTGCAATTTACTTAATTTTCAAGAAATTCTCTCTTTTTTATAAATATATATGTGGATAACTAGAAAATCAGACTAGATATATTTATTGTATTTACGTGCTAAATGTTACTAGGACATGATAATATTTGAACTGTTATCACATACTCTCACAGTATTCCCGTCATGCTTATTCTTTATGTATTTTACTTAAAATAAGGCTGATTAAATATAGTAATTATGACCCACAAATGGGTCTTCGAATATGTGTTACTAAGAAAAGGAACCACCTCAGTCAAGTGCAGATTGCCTGAAGGATGTATACAAGGGCAGATGAGATAAACAATTATCAGTTAAAAAATTAATAACGAATTTATTATTCAATAATTTGCTATTATGTTGTAACTAGATAAGTATCTGTTACCGATGTAATTTTGTTTTTTTTATCTAATAATAAATTCTTAAAACCTGTGAACCTGATAATCTTTATTATATAAGTTTATTATCTTCAGTAGTTATTGATAACAAAATAAATTTTTGTTGTATTTAGTATTTATATTTTTTTGGTATTGCTTGTATTATAAATCTAATTTTAATTATAATAAATATAATACAAATAAATTATAATTATCAGTATATTGATGTCCATTGCTGGACAAAGGCCATCCCCAATAATCCCCTAAGGCACGTTGATGGGGAGCCAGAATCTCATTTGTTGGTTAGCAGGCTGCTTCATGAATAGGTGAGGTTGGTTTGGGTCCCGTAAGTTAATGTACGGAACCCTTACACCACTATGATAAATACATTATAAGCAAAATAGGAACAATAGTCAGAGAAAGAAAAGCAAAAACAAACAAATAAACTAAAGGTAAAATTTTAAATGTAACCTTTGTTAAGTATTTCTATCATGTGGTTAGTTGCTGCTACACGGAAGTCTAATGGTTTGATTCCAAGGCTATTGTCACTGGTTGAAATCTGCTGAAGCGCAGGAGATTATATTTCTGAAACTCACATTACTAACACAGTCTTATATCTTATTTTTTTTATTTGATTAGGCGACGATACAACCAAGGTGTTTGCCTGATGATTAATACACTTACACATAACATAGTGCTATCAACACCACATCGCTCATCACCTTGAAACATAAGGTGTTAAGTCTCATTACCCCAGTAATTACAATAGCACACAGCACCCTTCAAAGATGACCTACATGGTCTCCAGGTACAGAGACTTATCACTAGTAAATAGTATACTAATAGCTTAACTAGGAGCCAGTTTGGTCGGTTTTTTGTCTGTACATAATAATAGTAGTTTCCGTCACTATTATAAAGATGTTGTTTTATTTAGGAATTACTGAACCATTTACCAGCACCTCTTTGTAAGTATACTAAAAACTCTACCTGCCGTTTTTGTTTCAATTCCAAAATCCTTTATGAATAAAATTAAAATGTTAATTATAAATAAACCAAAATTAAGATAACAGCTTCTGTTAAATTATCATAATGTTCAATAATGAATTTATGTATTATAGATCATGAAGTATCATTGATCATGAATCTATAGATCTCTAATTATTTAAGTTTTAATTAATTAAATATTTTATTTAATTTTAAAATTAATAAGTAAAAGCTTACATTACTTTTACATTACATAATTGTAATTTATTTAAAATATATATAATTTTAAATAAATTAATATTATGTTCAATATGAGGGTTCACTGAACTGATTCACCTTAACAGTTAACGGTCATGTTGGGAATAATTAAATGTTTGTATAAATTTTAACTTCAATAATATATAACATTGAAGTATTACTAATGAATATTGAAATTTTTTTAGTTACCTTTCTGGTAACTTGGATACGAGAAATTATGTTACTAGTGGTAACTTGGTTGAGAGAACTGCTTACGCAGGAACTATGAGAGATATTATATTTTATAGTTACTACAGATATTTTGTTAAACAATAGTATTTATTTATATATTTACTTAATTAGAACTAGCTATTGGTTTATCACTTGAAGTAAAGTCAAAAACAATTAGTGAGTTTTTACTAGTAAACAATATCTATGAATGACATTTTTATTTATATATTCTTTATGTACACTTACACGTATATATATATAAAACAAACTATTTAATAAAAGTTACCGTGTGACAAAGGCGTGCTTAATCCTTAAAAAAGAGTTCTCTTCCAGCATACCCAAATAGGAATGAGAAACTATTTTAATTATTAGTGTAGGTGTACCGTGTACTAGTAAAAGTAACATATAAGGAAGGAAATATATCGCAAGTAAGCAAAGTAGTAAATATAAAATATGTGACAAGAGGCGAAGGTAATAGTCCTTAACTCTCTTCTTAAAGATAGGTAAGGAGGGACAGGCGAGGATATCATGAGGAAGAGCATTTCAGAGTTTCGCTGCTTTTATTGCAAAAGAATCACTGAACCGGTTGGAGGAATGGCTTGGTATTTTTAAAAGTAAAGATTTAGAAGAGACTACACATAGAACACTGACTCAAGAAAAAGAGATATTAGAATCACATAATATATAGGCTGGGTAGGTGGAGTGGTGTAAGAGGTCTCACACAACTCATCACCCAGGTCAACCTCACCTGCTCATGGACCCTACTAATCAATAAACATAGCTCTGGTTTCATACTAATAGGCATTGGCCAGTGCAGTGGAAGGTGCTCTAAATCATCCTTTCTATTATGGAAGAGGTATGTCCAGCAGTGGAAGTCTATCGGCTGATGAACAATATATAGATAATACTAAAAATTACTTTTTAAAAATATAGAAAAAATAGCCTTTTTATACTACATATGCTATATGGTCAAGGCGACCAGCGTAATATGGTTCAGTGTAAAACTTCTCAACTAGAGCTACGTTCTTATAATCCCTCACTAATAAAGGTGATGTTTCTTAGAATATTTACTCATCACATTATGTACTATTTATGTTGATATGCTTATAAGGGATATTTTTATTTGCAGAATGACATTTGGGACTTCATGCGGGATCACCCTATGTTCAAACATAAGGAGGCGACCCCAACCCTGGACGAGCAAAGGCACATAGCCACGAAGAGGATGTACGTCATGTATGGACAGAACTTCATACCGATGGAGACGGTGAGATGATACAGCAGTAACAGATATATCTATAAGAGATGAATGTTTTGTAATTTTAAGCAAATGATTTCCATAGTTTGTTTGTAAGAAATTAAAAAATAAAACTTTATGTTTACTTGATTTCTTTTCTTATTTTCAGTTAGGAATAGAACCGAGGGCATTTCAAGCGGAAACGGAGGCGTTATTTATGTTTGACAGCTCCTTAGCAGTCAAAATTTCATTGACGTTCAGGATGTTCTCCAACGTGATCCAAGGAAGCGGACGAGACCACCACTACCATTATATTGAGGACTCGCGGCTAGGCAAGATCGGCGGCTGCTTCGCTTTAACGGAAGTATCGCACGGTTCCAACGCCAAGGGCATGAGGACGACAGCGACTTACTGCCCGGAGACGAAACAGTTCATTCTAAACACACCAGATTTTGAAGCGTCCAAGTTCTGGATTGGTTCTTTAGGTATAGTGCTATATAAATTTAATCTTTGTTTACTGTAAATGGCTACTAAAAATCGACGATTTTAAGAGTCTTATAGGATCCTAGTACGGACGTTGGGTTCTGTTAGAAGTGTGTCCTTTCGGTAATTATTTACATATAACTTGATCACATACATAAAGCTTGATAAGCATAGCTTGATTTACTTTTCAAAGATATTTT
>DWLS01007824.1:0-10394 GCA_018246255.1 Pachliopta kotzebuea | reverse complement strand
TCAATTCTGGATATTGATTTTGAAGAGAGATCCAAAACGTTGATAACTCGAGTTCTGCGAAAGAAGCTTTGTGCACCGAATCATTCTTCAGGTCGATAAAATCCTCTTCTTCTTTTATTGAGAATGAGCTGTCCGTGCAACTTACAAACGGGTTGACCACCCATTCGTCTTTTTTCGAATTCAGAGATGGAAAATACTTGACGAATCCCAGAATATCTAGTGCAACTTGGAAAATCTTTTGCGGCACACAGTTTGCGAGACACTGACCTAGAGCATAGGAAGGTAGAAACTGCGGCCTCTGCGATGTTTTTGTGCGGCCCTTTGCCACCGACTACAAAAAGGTAGAGTTCGTTTCAAACAACTATTGTACATCAATGCTACGACAGTTGTGCGAAAAATCCCGCAAAAGACAGTGATATAACATGACGACAGAATATTAGTCTGAATGGAGTCTAACACGCAAGAGCGAGGCTCTGGACCACAGACCATCCGTTTCAGACTTGGACACTTGGACTTTGCAATAAGAATGAACTAAACGAAAAAAAAGCCGGCTTATGTGTGTGTATTTTTTTTTTATTTAAAAGGAATATTAGGAATCCAAAAATTGTAGAATTCTCCGGTAAGTGAAAAGTTATTAATTCGGAGATTTCAGAAATCAATTACTCTTTTCAGAGTATTGCCGAAATGTTGGTTTTATATCCAAATAAATATTTTTTGTTAAATCTATAGAAAAACTATAATTATTTCATATAAATGACTTTCTTAGGTCGATCAGCTTATGCAGCTTCTCTTATTGCTGCCTAATTTAAATGTGGCCTCTAATGGTAAAAAGGTTCCACAGCTCTGAACTAGATCATTTATTTTTTTTAGCCTTGTAGCCGCGGGTTATCAGAAACAGGTCTAAGGTATGCCCTGTCATAGAAGGCTAGTTAGTACCCTAAGGCTTTGAGGGTGGAGGCCCTCACTGTCATTTGAGTGACTCCGGAGCGGACGACAAGTACGAAGTGGTATTTGTATTAGCACATTGTTTTTCGTTCCCTTTCGTATTTTGGGTAAGGAACTATGGGTTGCTTTATTATTATTCTGTTTTTATTTTTATTTATTTCCCATCTTTACAATATTTCCTTTCACTCTGTATTATATTTCTTCCATAGCAAATTGGTTGGTGGGGAGAGTACAGCTCTTAATGGGATGATGTAGTCAGCAGTGCAGGGAGGCTCCGATGAGTTCCGTAGATCTGGGAGCCTTCCGAAATTGACTTAAGATGACCACAGAGAGGCTTTTAGTAGTAAATCCCACATAACCCTGACTTCTTCCAGAAACAGGCTATCTTTTGAAGAACGAATCGGAGAGATGTTTGGACGAGTTTCGTGTCCAGCAGTGGGCTATCGTTCACGATGAGATTGAATTGGATTGGGTCCCGTGAGGTGTTATTTAGACCCATTACAAATCTTACACTCCAAAGTACTTTTACTAAGTGAATAAATATTTCTGACGATATTATTATAGTTATGAAAAACGCTATTAAAGATACAATTAAGATTTATATAACTGTTATAATTGTGCTTGTAAGATTTTAACGAAAATTCACATTAATAAATATGAAAGACAGAAATATTGTTATCTGTAATACTGGTAGTAATAAATAAATAAATAATAAAAATACATAAACTAAAAATTTTATTTAACCTATTTTATAGAGGTCAATCCATTATAGTTATGTAATTTGTATTGTATTGTAAATAACATGTAAATTTGTCTACAGATTTATAGTTTCCATCATTATTAACAATTACTATAAAAACGTGGGAAATATTATAAAATATTGAACAAAAGAAAATTTTATTACTTATAAAATCGAAAATTATGACATGAATTATATAATAATAATACATTTTAATGTGTAAAAATTGTTGTAAAAATTTTTTTTTGTTTTTTTTTTATTTATAATTTTGTTGTTACTTAGTAAAAAATATATTTACTTACCAGCACTGTGTGGTGAGTGCGATTGCCCCGGTGCACCCACTGGACATTAGAATTATTCTCTTTAAGGAATCCACCGCAAGGTATCGTTACATTTGTACCTTTATCGGCGGCTACTTCGCGAATATCTACTTGTTCGGCGACGACCAGAGCGAAAACTAAAAGGAACAAATACCGCCGTTAATATACTAATACACACAATAACACATTGTTCATCGGATATTAAATTATTTACCTTCTAATCCAAGGCAGAACAGCGACATTAACAACCGTACAAAAAACATACTTAATTATCTACATCTACACCCTACAAACGAACACCAACCCTACGTATTGTAAAGTAAAAAAGATTTAATTTCTTAACTACTTAATTACATTACACAGACTTAATTAACGACGGAAGGCGAAATACTAGGGAACGAATCTCACAACAAACGTCTGCCCCTCATCGATGTAAGTCATAGACTAAAAAATTTTAAATGTCAAAACTAGCTCCATACAACAAAAAAAAATTTTTTTTCTTCAAACCGAGTGATGTGCCTATTTTCTTGGTAATTAAACAAAACGATAATTAATTAGATTGTCTTATGATTTCTTACTTGCGTCAATCCTTTTATTTCATTATACAAATGTTTTGTACATTCTTTTATGTTTTCACGTGTTAGAGGGCACAATTTTTTATTTTTATGTTAAAATGTATTTTTAAATATCATTAAATTTCTCCTTCTGATTAGTATTCTATAAGGTAGTTAAAATAAACTTAAAATCAAATAAAGATCAACCAATTTTAATGAAACAAAAGAAGAATACTATTTGAATGATATTAATAAAACAAAGATCAAAATCATTTAAAACTTTTTGGGAATTATTGTTTTAGTAGTTTTAAGAGTTTAATTAGTACAGTAAATAAATAAAGACATCACTAATATACTAATGTTGCTACTTTATAGCAACAGCTGTCAAACCGTTGTCTATGATCCGGATTGGTATAGACAAGAATATAGATTTTCTTCGGACATGGCCGCTGTATCGGCAATACAACACCTGCAATGTTTTGTATATTCAAATTCATTTTTTATAATGAATAGAGAGTTTTTTACTTATAAGTAGTGCTTAGTGGCTTGTGTATAGTGCTGTGATATTTGTAATGGATGCGGAGAGGGAGAACGAGCTAAAGAAAGTTCGTGATGCAATCCAGATGATTGAGACCATTCAGTCTATGATCGACGTTTCAGCGGCCAGACTGGAAGGTTTGCGGACACAATGTTCTACGAGTGCGGAGCTGACGCAGCAAGAGATTCGCACGCTAGAGGTACGGATATTTCTGGTACTGGATGCTCAGTATGTACTAGAAACATGATGTGCCCTTGAACGATTTCCAAGGCCTGCTTCTCAAGGACCCTGCTGCATTCAAGGACCACGTAGACCGGTTGGCTGGTTGCGTAGAAAGTGTTTCCGTCGCGCACGCTTGATCGCCTTGAGAGTACATAGTCGATTTCACGTCGCAAAGTAGGTTGTTTCTTGTATAGATTGGCGGCTTTTATAACTAACGGAACTTTATTCACATAGAATTTTTAGATTATATATACTAATCGTAAATTAACTTTCACGCATCTACTTAATTGATTAAAATTTATGTAAATTCATTCAACTTACACAAAAAACAATCAAAATTTAAAAAAAATCTTTTATTTTACTAAACAAATACACAAAAAAAATGAGAATTACTTTATATATCGTTACATAAGCCAATTGTTAAGATATATAAGCAGTTATTTTTAAATTAAGTAATTTCAAAAGACAATTATCTAAAAACATAAATAAATATTGCCATTATTTAAAAAAAATTCTAATTAGAAGAAAAATAGTTAATAAATGATAATGTTAACAATATTTTTTTTTAACTTTCATAAAAGTAATAAAAGTGTTAAACAGTAATAGAAGTTTATAATAACTCTTTCTCCATTGTACATAAATAGACAATTGAATATGTTAGAGATAGTTAAAAATATTTATTTTCATATCATTTATGTTAAATTAAAATCTGACAACAATATTTTAATCTTTTTCTTTTGCAGTTTGTAGGTTTACAAAACATTTCTTGTTAAGATATATATTTAGTAGATAATTCATTTTGCTCTCTTAACTTCTAGCTTTGTACACTCTGATTAAAATTTATACTTAGTTTACAAATGCTTAGGACAGATTAAATGATCTTAACCCTATATCCAAAGATAATTTACTCTTGTAATATTAGTAACAATAAAAAAATCATGAATTGGTAGCAGCAATCAAAACCATTTTATTTGTAGTTTTAAAATTAATACTTCATAAACAATCAATTACAAACTTAACTTAAGTAACTGACATGTCAAAATTAAACCAAAAAGAGGATTTTTTTAATTTTATTTATTGAAGCCTGTAATATCTCTGTACATTTATTTTTGAGAAATGATTACAAAGCTACTGTATATATTTTATATATAATGTAAACAAATCCGCTTAACAGTTTTTTTTTATTTATTCTGTTAAGAAACTTCTTTCTTTATGTTTTTTGTACCGTTCTCATCCAAAGAACAAATTTATTACTTAGGTAATAATGTATTTTAATTATAATCTACTAATTTTAATCTGGATAGACCAGCATGATACATGTATGGCAAATAAACAGACATAGCTAACAATTGCCATTAGAATGCTTAGTGCATACCTTAATTTTAGTTTAGTTGGTTGCCATATTAGGGCTAGGCTATTGATCTGTGTACACACACAGTCGTACTACAGCGGAAACTAACTTCACCAAATATCTGTTAGGTTTCAGCTAATGGTCTTTTTAAACATTTATATTTTAATTTTTAATAGATTAAAAATTTAAACCTGCCTTTTGATAAATGGACAAGAATACAAATTTATTAGAAATGTAGCCAACATGTAATTTTCTGATGAAACCCTAAAATAAAATTTTGTTTGAAATCTTATCGGCAATAACCTTTATTGTTGTTACACATGTGAATAAGTTCTTCACCATCTTTTAACAACAAAAAGATATTTTTGTTTGTCAATGTATGACACCGATTTCAATTATACATCACACTGTGGTTACCACACCTTGTTAGTTTTAATAGGACACTTAGTAATATGTGACATAGGAACAGACATATAAAACAAATTGTATATCTGTCTTGTCTTATAGTTAATTTGCAGAAGAAATCTCTTTACATATATGTAAAGTAAAAGAAATATGTAAAGAACTTTTATCAAAAGATGTTCCTATTATTGAGAGAAGCACTTGAAAAGATTTTTTTATGATTATAGCCATGCAATTTGATACATGGCTTTTCTTGGAAGAGATTAGCAATCTATATGCTAATAACTTCCACTAATCCACAATGGCCTAGCAAGGTGGAATACCGCCTAAATCCCCTCTCCTTTAAGGTGGCCACTGTACAGCTATATATATATATATCTCTATGTGCTGATGAAGAACATGCTCATAACATTGCCAGTACATTGTTTTCTCAGCATCATGATGAGCTCTTTGAAAGAAATGTTCTCTTGTTAGCACTTGAAAGTCAATTAGTTGGATCATATTTATCAAAATTTCTGTGGTACAAAATTTTAATATCAGTATCAAGGTGACAAGTATAATATAAAGCTGTTTAAATGTATAAATTATCACCTCATTATAACATACAGGTTTACTGTTAACAATTAGCTTTTATATAAATACTTTGACTAATACTTAATCAATAGTATATAAAAATGAAGTTTTTAATTATAAAGTGTACTAATCTAAAAAGGATTTATGTGCTCATTGTTTTAAATAAAATAATAATGTTAATATTTTGTTCAGGAATTGTCCCGAAATAATAATTAAAATTTGGCATGCCTACACTGTAGACACTGTGGTCTGATGAAGTCGAGTGTTTACCAACAATCAATCTATAAATTGCGAACATATTTAAACAATTATGTTATTGTTCTGATCCAATTTCGCACATGTGAATTTTATTACTGCAACTTAATATATAATATTATTGTTGTAATTGCAACTGAATTATGAAATCATTCTATACTGAAGTCTGTCTACCCAGTTTACTATAGACAAGTGAACTTAAAAGTCCATATTAGATACATTGCCTCACTCATTCTATATCTATCAATAAAATGTCAAATTCTGCAGACATTAATAATGACATTTATAAAAAATTAACTACAGCTATGGTCTGGAGTGGGAGTTCCGGGCTCTTGAAACCATAATCAAGCACGATTAGTGTTAAGGCCTGTCAATGTCTCATGGTTAATACAACAGTGTAATGTTATCAGTCTGTGTTGACAGCCTCTGATAATACCCTGTGTATGTCCCAATGAGTCAGACCTGACGCAGACATCATGATGACTCAATGACAACAGGTTTATTGAAGCTATTGTATGTAAAAGAAAATCAATAAAAGGATTAACCCATCTATGACTCTACTAATCCCTTTTTTGGCTGTAGGCCTCTGCTTATGGAGACTGTAAACACAACCATGACTCCTAATTCTGCCACTTAACAGTAGTATACAGATATTACTGCATTTCAGTTTTAAGTATGCTGTAGTTATTGAAATTATCTGTGTATCCATACTTAACATTCTATGTCCCAAGGCGAAGACTGCTATGTGCTGTATTGTATATCATTACTAGAATTATTTTGTTATGGACCCACACTTACTATCAGGTGAACATCTAACTCGTTGTGTCGTTTAATAAAAAAATAAAAAATTTTACCAGATTCATGATGAATAAAATCCATTCAAATGCTTGTGTTACAAAGGCAAGCGGCATAGTGTTGCATCACGAAATGAATCTAGATTACAGGCAGCAATTTAAAAAAAAATTGTGTCACTTGAGATAATAAAGTGATGCTTGTTAAATAAACCTTTTGTATTCATTTGACTTTATAAATTTGACCGTCAGTTTGGTGAAGGTCGCGGGAAACGGTTGATTGCTTGCAGCCTAGGACCGATAGAGGAAGTTCTTTGTGGTCTATGTCGGGCAGTAAGACATCTATGAGCTATTAGTTATATATTCTGAAGATGTTATTGTATATCTATATTTTGTAATAGATACAGATAGGAATAATAATTTCACTAATCATCATCAGCCAATAGACGTCCACTACTGGACATTGGCTGCCCCCAATAGTAGGAGGATTTGAGCCATCTCCCACCACACTGGTCTTTTTGCGATGCTATTCTCTTTCATACAGTCCGAGTCTTCTGACTTTCTGATAGCCGATGAAAGAGAGAGTTCCGTGAGCAACTTTATTGGTCATATCAGCTAGTTTTTCAACCACGTGGCCTTTTACCATTCACCTTGTGTAAAACCATATCTTTAGGGCAGTGAAAAATATGACAAAAATATCCAAAAATCCTCTAGTAACAAAAGTTTAGTCTGATACTAGTGCTCTGCTTTAGGATCGAAATGTTTGTTCTTCTGGTGATCTGTGGTATAGGAAGCATCCCTCTCCTGTACTTATGCTTCGCATACTTTGGATGTTGTGATATTCCATATATCAAAACCATTTATATTCTTCCTGTTTATCACTCTTATCGTCCAAGCTTTAGAGCCTTTGATAATCTGTTTACAGGATCCATAACACTACACCGACTTTATTGTCATCATCATCAGGTCCTTTCATTTAAAAGAGGAGGAACCAAAAAACCCTTTTAGTTAAACTTGACAGTCGGTGACTATTCAAAATCTTTTCTTTATTTAATTATCCCTTCTTACACCTAGAGTAAAGCCAGACTTAATGTCATTGGCATCATCTTACAGTCTACCTTAGGTGGTGCAGAGATGTTATGAGGTAGGCAGTGGAGCAGTTAAAATAAAAGGTGTGTGATAATACATATGAAAATAATATTATATTATGTCATAATACATACACAACATTAAATTAGATACATAAAATAAATGTTATATACTTAATATAGATGTATTAATAATACATAATATACTCATACATATAATAATAAAAAATGATTAAATAACATAAGTATTTCGATACAAATTTATTTTATTTCTTTACAGTTTCGATTAGCTAACCGAAATTGTAAAGAACTACTACTATATGTACTCTATTACTATATAGTAATATTTGATAATTGAAAAAGGCAAATATATTATTCAGGAGGGTATATCGTAGGACCTACACAAAAAGAGGTCGATCAAGTAAACACTGGTGGTAGGTCTCCATTGCTGGATACCGTCTAGTTAGGTACCACCGCAGCTGCTATTTCTACCACCAAACAGTAATTTACAAACATTACTGTGTTGCAGTTTGAAGGGTGCTGTATGCCTGTGAAATTACTGGGATAACGAGACTTATGGGCAAACGTATCACTTACCATTAAGTGATCGATTTGGTTGTCTCGTAGGATAGTTTGAAAAAATCTTAAGGAATTAGGGATCTTCGTGTTACTAGTAACAGTTTAGATACGATTCTTAATAACCTACCAAAAAGACTGAAGAGAGCAAATATCCTGAAGCTAGATGAAAGATTTGGCTTCTGCTGAAAAGTAGAGACTTTGTCATTGGACAAGGGCCTTTCCACGACCTTATCCTTCAACTTATCTGCTTATAGCACTGGTGCTGATCGCAGATAAACCCACAAAAAAAAAAAGTTTAGATACCAAGCAGAAGAGACCAATGTCCAGCAGTGGACGAAAATTGACTGGCGATATCACCATGTGGGATCGGTTAACTCAGTACAAATTACTGTTTTTAATGAAAGTCTACGTCCAACTGTGGGCAGTCTTCCATCTGATGTTAAGTTTCATTACCCCAGTAACTTTGCCAGCTACATCTTTCGTACTAAAACACAGTAAGGTTTGGACACAACAATTTATCACCTTATTTCTTAAAGAGACAATTCAAATGTGGTGTAATGTATACCATTTTAACCAGCTCCATGTTATGGGCAAGCGTATCACTTACTATCAGGTGAAGGTTTTGCTCGTCTTATTGCCGTTTCTCTTCGTGTAGAAGCTCTCTTACTTTATTCATAATTAACATATTCTACGCTGGCTACGATCACATTATTACTTAACTTCACGTGATAGTAAGAAGAGCTAATGCGTTATAAGCTCTGATTAAACATATACATATGAAACATATGAAAGCTTTGTTTTTCGTCGTATCATAAAGTTAAAAAAAAAAACCACAGTGACAAACATTGTGTTATTTTTAGCCCTGGCAATTGTTCCGTTTAAACTTAACCGCATCGCTTAAAAGTGCCGAAATCGTTATAATTAACCTTAATTAAAAGAATAGTCCGCGGCACACATACTAAACTGTTGAGGAATTTATTCGCTCAACGAACACTACCATAATTTAATTATGGCCCAAATGTTTCCTTTTATTTAACACAGTGTTTTATAAGATTAATATGTTTATAAATGATTCAAGTATTACATTTTTACTTGTGGTAGGTCCCGTAGCTGTGAATCGTTTAAGTACCGCCGCATTTGAGCAAGACTTACGTCGCCTCTGAACAACTCACTATTGTTCAATAATCAACTGTTTTTTTCACACCTCATTATGCCAGCTTTGCTATACTCCTCGAATTTTGTCATCATGATGACTCCTTCATTTGTATTTAACATACACACATTTTGTGTTTTAAATGGACCGTTTATTTTAAAAGTCGGGTAAGTCCATTTTTGAGAAAAGTGAGCTATCACGCAATAGGTTGGGGAAAAAGAAATCCATTATTTTTATATGAACTTTAGGACTTTATTTAAAATGCTTCGTATTGTCCGATTTGGGTCAAATATGCACCGTTTTGTTCTATGATTTAACTAAACTAAAATTTATCAATACAGCCATCTACCGAAAAAATAATGGATTTCTTTTTCCCCAACCTATTATAATTAGTCCGTGTTTAATTTCTCAAAAAAAAAATCCCATGTTTTGTACAACTTAAAATCGGTCGGTTAATGAAATTGCATATGATTTGCCTGTATTATTAAATCAACAAATATAGTAAACCATTAACTTTCTCGAAACAAAAAAAAATGGGACTTACAACACTTTCAAAATAAACAGTCCAAACCTTTTGACAATTTGGTTGACTAGTAGACAATACCCATAGCCACTAGATCCGCCTATTGCACCCTAATTATATATATATATCAATAAGGTTTAAATAAGTAAAATAGCCAATATCAAAATCTAAGATGATCATGCTTTTCATAATCGTATTTTTATTCAACGAGGCGATGAGATTTGCGAAGCATTCACCTAATATTAAGTGATACGTCTGCCCTGGCCCTGGTTAAGATGATACAAGATGTGGGCGTCTTCAAGAAAAGAGTGAATAGGCATTTGCTAGGTTAATGCGCTTTACCATCATCGACCACATCTTC